>JAZHYW010018308.1:0-34632 GCA_037355805.1 Ixodes ricinus
AAACAATCGAGGCAGAAAACTTTTAGACTCTTTGGATTTGCACAGCCTAAACATATTGAACGATGGTAGCCCCACATATCTACGCGGCACTACGTACAGTAGCTGCCTCGACCTAACGTTCGTCTCTCAAGAACTGGTGCCTTATAGCTTGTGGTTTACTGATATAGAAACACGCGGCAGTGACCATATCCCAACCTACACCATCCTGAAGGGATTTTCAAGCCGAAAAGTTCGCCACACTATTCGTCGTACAAATTGGCAAGCCTACCAAACATCAATGGAGTCTTTCTGCGAGTCTTCTACTAACCTTCAAGACTTCAGTGCTGCTGTTGCTGTTGCTACCAAAAGTGAAACCAGAAGCTACAATCTTCCTGCGACCCGGACTGCCATCGATGCGGAATATGAACATCTACGTGCTAAGCGTCGTCGCTCGGAAAGACGGTACCGAAGGACCAAAGATATGAAGGATCTACGTGAATCTCGCCGCACGCAGAAAAAAATAGGTCGATATCTACAGAAACTAGGAAGGGTCAAATGGAGGACGAATTGCTCAAAGTTAGATCCAAGGAAACCTCTTACGGGAGTCTGGCGTATGGCGCGTGGACAACGGACACCTCAACAGCAACGATATCCGTTCCGTGCTTTATCTCTGCGCCTAAACGTGACTGAGATGGAGGTCGCCGAGAACTTCTGCAGTCGTCTCACCCAACAGCAGGCTGGTTCTAATGTATCGTTTGGTCCCATGCAAGCAAGCGCACTACCATCGTCTGACGACAGGATGAATTTTTCCTTTCGGCCAGATGAACTTCAGGCAGCTTTGGCTACAGTGAAGCGGACCTCGACTCCGGGACCTGACGACGTTACGTATAGCGCCCTTGCCAATCTAGGCCCACGAGGTCAAAAACAACTTCTGGATTTGTTCAACAATTCATGGGAAACGGGTCAGGTACCATCGGTATGGAAGAATGGGCGTATCATACCCATTCTCAAACCAGGAAAGTCGCCTTACGACATATCATCTTATAGACCAATAGCTTTATCAAGCTGCATTGGGAAGCTAATGGAGAAAATGGTAAACTATCGCCTTGAATGGTACCTAGAAAATACCAATCAGTATCCGGATGTAATGTCTGGATTTCGACGTGGACGAAGTTCTTTGGACAACGTCATAGACCTAGTCACCTTTGTAGAACAGAACAAGAAGCAACGACGAATAACTACAGCCGTCTTCCTTGATGTCATGGGCGCATACGACAATGTGACCCATGAGGCCGTTCTAAAGGCGGTAGAGGAACTTGGAATCGGTGGCCGCATGTTCTCCTGGTTAGAGAGCTATCTCACAGGAAGATCTATATATATGTCAACGTACGACGGAAATACAAGTTCTCACATCCTCACAAGAGGCGTACCACAAGGCGGGGTATTAAGCCCAATTTTGTTTAATATGGTTTTGATAAATCTAATCCGCGAATTACCCACCACGGTACATGCATCTATTTATGCTGATGACATTTGTATCTGGGCGACCGGTGTCACACGTCCTCAGATACGGGCGAGACTCCAAAGCGCTCTGAAAATTACCCATAAATATCTCATCGAACGTGGACTTCAAATATCAACTTCCAAATCAGCTGCGATTACGTTTTCTCGCAAGTTAATGGACCGATACCCTATTACTATCTGTGGAGAAAAAATTCCGTACGTCCGGAAGCATACGTTTCTAGGAATAACTTTGGATCGAGGCTTAACGTGGACGCCTCATGTATCCCGACTGAAAATGAAGCTGACATCCATAGTGCATTTCATGCGCTTTATCAGTGGCACAACATGGGGCGCAACTGTTGGTTGCCTACAGCGACTGTTCGAAGCCTTCTTCCTCGGACTTCTGAGGTACACCTTACCAGTCCTCAACAACACCTGCATTACCAATATACGAGCCCTCCAAAGCATCCAGGCGCAAGCTCTACGAACCTGTTTAGGGCTACCCCGCTCTGCTTCCACGCCCGGGACAATTGCGGAGGCTCGCAGGTTTCCAATTGAAGCATACATGATACAAGAGACACTGCGGTTGCACTTGAGACACCTCACGCAACATTCTCACCATCACTTAGCAACGTTACCTACAAACAGACCAAAGTCCAGCTTCTCCAGGACGATAAGAAAGCACAATACTACTCTAAAGAATTTCGTTCGACCATCTATTAAGAGCATACCGCCATGGACATTTTTGACTCCAGAAGTAGTGCCGTACATCAAAGGCATTCATAAGAAGTCATCAACTCCACTGCCTGTACTGAAACAACTGGCATTAAGGGTCATAAATGAAACATACGGCTCGACGACACATGTGTACACCGACGGGTCCTCTTCTGAGGAACGAGCTGGAGCTGGGATTGTAATACCCAACCACAGTCATTCCTCCAGTTTCGAAATAGGACACAAAACGACATCAACGGCATCTGAGTTAGCGGCCATACGAGAAGCAGTAAGGTACATCCTATGTCAAACACCCCAGAACTGGACCATCTTCAGTGACTCAAGACCAGCGCTACAAATAATCCAGTCTCCTATGAAAAATAATGCGTACGACTTTCTGGCATACCAAATCTTCTGCACCTGCCACCGGGCCCTCCAGCAGGGTCATCACATAATTCTTCAGTGGATACCAGGTCATTGTGGTGTCGCCGGCAATGAGACAGCAGATAGCGCAGCAAAATCACCCAGTAACGGCAAGAAAATTGGCATACCCTACTCCAGGTATGACACGAAAATTCTGGTTCAAGACGTGGCAAAAGGAATTTCACAAAACTACTGGATGAATCCACATTACCACCATCCCAGGCTATACTCCCTTGATCCTCAACTCGCATTCCGCGTTCCATCTGGACTTTCAAGACAGCTAGAGGCGGTCCTGCACCGACTAAGGCTTGGTGTGGCATTTACACCGCAGTTCCTTTGTCGGATTCAAAGAAGAGATTCCGCGAACTGTGCAAGCTGCGAAGTTGAAGGGACGATTCAACATATCCTGTGTGAATGCGATAAATTCAACGAAGATCGACAAGTGCTGCAACAGACATTAATGGCGTTGGACTCGCGGCCTTTCTCCTCATCAAAAGTGCTTGGTGCCTGGGACACATCTGACCAATTTATGAAGGCCACGAAGGCCTTGGTAGTGTTCCTCACGAACACGGAATTATCGGGCACTTTGTAGGGTGCTTAAAAATGCCTGTGAGATTTTGAACATTTATACCATTGCTCACCCTCATTGACAACTTCACCTCATCTTTCTTCCTCATCGTCATACCTTTTCTTCTCCCTCCCCTTCTCCCCAGTACAGAGTAGCCAACCAGAACCTACGTTCAGGTTAACCTCTCTGTCCTTCCTTAATAAACCCTTCTCTCTCTCTCATAGTGCAAAATAATTGTTTTTCTAAGCGCGCAAACGAACCATCTTATTTCTGACAAAACTAATTTCTAAAGTAACGAGTAATTTTTTAGAATTTCTGCTTGAAATGAATTCATTACAGTACTATATTACCAGCCTAGAAAAGTAATTCATTACATTACTCATTACCTCAAAAATAATTTATTAGTGTAATTTGATTACAGTAATATCATTACCTCAATGTAGCGGGAGTACTGCACTGGCTAAAGTTTTTCATTTACAGCTGGAAGACTCGTCGCTCGTTGAGGCAGACCAAGTTTTATGCGGTATGAACATACACGCAACGCAATGTTTACTGCCATCTCTGCCAGGAATCGTTGGTTTGACCCCACCGCGCTGGGTTCTATGTTGAGGCGCGGCGAGGTGGACGACGAACATCGTTCTACGCCGGCGCGCGTTGGGCTTGCCGACGCCGAAGTATAAAGAACCCAGGTCCATGAGTAACGCCGGTCGTGTCAAGAGCCTGAACTTACGATGTGGCAAGAGGCTTTCGACGATGCGACGATGCGTGCACGTCCTCGAAGCTGGAGTCACGAGCCTAACACGCAGCCAACTGGCCAGGGGCTTCGCTTCAACCCTCCAATCATTTAACAGTTCCGACTGTGTCACGCAGCAAAAATGTTTCGCTTCTTTTTGTAATTTTCTGATTTGTTAAAAACTCCCGAAATAATTGGAATTTCAGGAATAAGAGTTCTACTTCATGTTAATCGTTCGACGAGGTCCGTTTCCACGCCAAACCGACAGGTCGTCGTTCCGAAGGTGCCACGTTTCAATTGAGCTGTTTAAGGTAGCAGCGGCGCATGCGCTCTGCGTCCCATCTCCCCCTGGTGTCCGACCATTGCGGGGTGTCACGCTACGCTGGGCGCGCGCATCGCGGTTCTTTGGGGCGCCTAATTGGTGCCGCATTTCCGGCGCCCGCGACCTGGCCGAACCTAAGCGGGCTCCGCTGGCTGCTTCGGCGCGGCTCGCAGGCTTCCCGCGCGGACTTCGGTGTCCACTTCCGGTCATTTCGGAGGCGACGCTTCTCGGGCGCAGCCAACTGCGAGAGCGCGTGATAGATGCGATACGCGCGCGCGGGAACGGCCTCGCTGATTAACGCCGCAGCGCGGGCTGCTGCGTGTGGATGCCACCGCGGCCGGGTCCGCCGACCGTCAGGGTTACGGCTGGATTACCGCCCTTCCTCGCTGTGCTTTGGCTCTTTCTTTCTCGGCGGTCATTTGCTGCTCCGGGTGTTGCGTGCCTTTTGTGTTTGCTCTCCGACGGCTCCCCACCCGTTCCACGGAGTCGCCGGACCGGGCGAAAGAGCCAGCCTGGGTCTGGTACGCAAAGAAACAATAAATTATTTCTCTAATTTTCCCCGGATCTTTCTTGGTGTATCGGCCAACCTTCTTTTTCACTTTCTGTTCCTCTTACGGGGTAAATTTCCTGCAATCGCTAGCTGTGAACGATAAGACTCGTCATTCTTGTATGAGGTTCCTTCCACACACGCTTCGGGGGGGGGGGGGGGGGGAGCGGGGGACCCGGGCCCCCCCGCCCCCCCCCTCTGGCTACGTGCCTGACGCACACAAACACATGCGGGCGTGCACGCGTACACACATATAAACAAACGCGCACATTAATCAGCTTGTCTCTTAGAGTTTAGTATGCCATTGAATACCGTAGATTGGGCAGGATTCTTAGGGTAGCCGGTCGTAAGCGGTCGCAAGAGGCTTATAAAAGGTATTTCGCAGTCAAACGAAAGTGCGTGAACCAGCCTTAATTACAAGATAACACGGTGGTTCTTAAACCATGGCCTTCAAATAACCTTGAGGGCGTTATAGGCGACAATTTCTCGTAGACAATCATTAGCTGTAGTCAATCAAATACTGCAAGGCCATCAGCTAGGGGAGAAAATACAGTAGTTAGATGAAGAGGTATTTTGCCTTTTCCGCTCAGTACTGAACACCCATCACACTGCAGCCTCTGAGTGCGAGAATGCGCACAACCACCGAGTCCGAGAACAACCCGTACGTACTAGAAGAGCTAGATCGTTCAGAAAGCTAGACAATAGACGGCGCCAGTGTTTTATTTCGTCGTAAGCAATCACACTCAAACGCAAAATGTCTCCACCAGCTTCGATGTATTTATTTGACTATTATCCTTTTCGGTCACTCTCTCGTTCTCCCGTTTCCTTCCGCATCCCATGCCTAGTTTTTCTTTTTTTCGCATACTTCTTTTCCGCGTGCCTTTCAGAGCTGTTCCTGGGCAGCGGGAGGGAACGACACAAAGCAGGCTTGAAATGGCGCCTTGCCTTCGTTTGCCTGACCTTGGGTACCCTACAAGTCCCGGCGATTGATTATAGAGGAATATTGCTAAATCTAAAGGGTTTTTATTTGTACATGACATACGAGAGCCCAACTACGCAGAACACAATGTGCGGCTCGAAATTCGTTTTCGTTCCGCCCGAAAACCGCCGATCGAGAACTGGCCGGTTTGAGTCGCGCTCACTCTCTTCTCCGTAGTCACGAGCCGTTTTCTATGCTTTAGACACCACCAGCAAAGATAATCAAAGTCGTGGCTCATCCAAGGCACACACTCGATACTAAAAATAGACAAAAAATATGATACCCATTTTTTGTGGCTTCTTAAAGTTGCAAATACGTCGATTGAAAAAACAAAAGTAGCACAGCCACGTTACTTCCGGTAACTTTCTTCTCCTCCTTCTTTCCCCCCAGTCCAGTTTCGGTTACGGTTTCCAGCAGTGGCGTTTTCTGACTTTATTAAATGTATACTTGGCGCTGTAGCAAAACACTGAATGGTTAATCTTCTGACACCATAACAGATCGCCTGGAAAAACATAAACAATACTTTTTCGGGGGTGTCAGTGTCCCTTTAAGTGCCCGCACAACGACGCGTCGTCACGTAAGCCGGGAAGGCTTGTTTGGCTTGGGTCGGCTGGCGCCCAGGAGAACAGTCAAGCGAGACGAGGCATCGCATCTTCATTGCGCTTAAGAGGACGCCGGAGCGTCTCTCCTAATTATGCACACGCGCTAGTAGCTTAGTTCAGGCCATGGACCCCGCATAATAACCGCCAAATGGGACTCGTGTTCTCGCAGCTTTCGAGGCTGAGATGCTGTGTTTTCTTTTTACGCAAAACCTTTTACGATTGGATAGCATTTTTTTGCATTTTATTTTCTCCCTTATGAATTTGGTAAACTTGATTTTGCAAGAATGATAAAAGAAAGAGGAGATAATTGGCAGGTTGTGACTTGAAGAAAGGTTAAAATAGTAGAATTTGGAGGCAATTTTGTCTTGTTTACGTCGAAGTTGGAAATACGCTGCAAACGTTACGTATTGTCACAATACTCAGCCTAATACTACGTACTCTGAAAAACTTTCCCCAGCTCTGCACCTCACGCCTGAGCACATTACAGTCAAATACACATAATTAGTGAAGTAATCAACGTGACCAGATGTATAAACAAACACACACAATTGTGACGCAAGTGGCCGGAGATAATTTTATGTATAACGCTCAAGAGGTACTAACACAAACAGGACTGACCATGACCGTTTTCGGTACTTTTTATGCAACTTCACAAGCAGGAGAGTTACTGTCACGTATATGCTTGTGGTTGTGGCGATTACTATGGCTGTCTGCGTGGACGTGTACTGGTCACAGGTTACCGTCAGATCTGTTTCGCGCTTTCAATGGCGGTGCAATACGATCCACCGAGATTTTGTGATCTCCGTGCCTCGTAATGCAATTTTAAGCCATAGGCTGGGTATAACTTTCTACCTATGATCTATTCGAAATATCCGATAAAGATATCAATAGTTTTGTTAACCAACGTTGTATGTGATTATTAAGGTTGGTTCACACAGCGGAATGTTTTTACGATACATTACGTTGCGACAGGTTACGTCGCGAGTCACGGGGCCATCCGTGCTTCGAATGAAACGTGGCGAACAATTCCAGAAGTAGCTTTGATCGCGACACACGAAACACGGATGTCCCTTAAGAAATCGTAGTCGAAAGCCCCTCTGTGAAGCGACCTTTGATAACAATTCATAAAATGTACCCCAAATCGTGCAAAGAGGATACCAAACATGCTTAACTCGATCAACAAAAAAGCGAAATCTTTTAAAATAAAAGAAAAATTCTTCGTTTGCTGGCATATCTGATTTGGTTCCGCGTTCGAATTACTGCTGACATGCCTATTTTAGCAAACTTCGTCCAAAAATAATAAAAATTCCCGCACTATTTCTTAAAAGGCATGCTTGTAACACATAATGTATTGTGTTAGTTCGCGGTGACGGTGCACATATGAAACTGGTACGCATTTTATGCCTGGACAGCGCGTACATTGGTGTGCGTCGGTCTTCTGAAATTAATAAAGCAGGGGTGTGCGAATATCAAAACTTCAACTTGGATGGAATTCGAATCGTATAGTGTCGAATAGTGGGAACATCGAATCAAATATGAATACCAAAGATTCTATGAGGACGACGAAAGCAATCTCTGGAGAAGGGTAACAAGGAGACAAACACAAATCTCCAAACAGAGCTAGGTGACTGGTGCGTGATGGAAACAATCCACCTGGTCATGGCATCGAACCAGGGACCTCTCCATTTCCAGTGGAGCGCTCTACCAACTGAGCTAACCAGGAGTTAGACGTCAATAGAGCAAACGGGTTTATCAGCTGCCACCAGTCTAACACCAACAAGGGTGAAAGGCTTGCATTTTAAAGGTTATGGTTGATAATGCAATTAAATGCTAAGGTGCAAGCTAGCTGGACAAGAAGAACGAAAATAATCCCTGGAGAAGGGGAACAAGAGGACAAAGGATAAACAAAGTTGTCCTTTTCGGTCGCTCACCAGTCACCTAGCTGCGTTTGGAGATTTGTGTTTGTCCTTTGCCCCCTTCTTCGCCTTCTCCAGGGATTATTTTCGTCATTCTTGTCCAGCTCGCTTGCACCTTCGCATTTAATTTCATTATCAATCCTAATCTTAAAAATGCAGGACGTTCACCCTTCTTGGTGTTAGACTGGTGGAAGCTGATAAAACCTGTTTGCTCTACTGACGTCTAACTCCTGGTTAGCTCAGTTGGTAGCAGCGCTCCACTGGAAATGAAGAGGTCCCTGGTTTGATACCAGGACCAGGCGCAATTTTTCGGTCGCGCACCAGTCACCTAGTTGTTTTCGGAGATTTGTGTTTGTCCTTTGTCCCTCTTGTTCCCCTTCTCCAGGGATTATTTTCGTCAATCTTGTCCAGCTCGCTTGCACCTTTGCATTTAATTGCATTATCAATCATTTTATTAGAAACGTTCACAAGAGCGAAAAAACAACACACAGATCAAAAAAACAAAACATAACGTGCTTATTTTATCTTACGCAGGGCACGCGGAACAAAGAGAGGCTGTTAGAAATAAAGACGACGTTACAGTTCAAGTTTTTTTGGGATTTTCTGTGCAAAACAAACAGCACCGCCTGGCAGTGAACTGAGGGTGAATTTCGATCACTTGGGGATCTTTCGACGTGTATTTGAAACTTTGGTTGCACGTAACCTTTTCTGCAATAAGCCTCCGTCAGACTGTGGGCGGCTCGTTCGGGATAAAAACAGGGTTAAAAGAACACTTACACCATCTGCATTTTTTTTTGCCAGGTGATTTAATATGGTGTCAGGCCACTACCCAATCAATATATTGCTACAGCGTCACGTATATTTTTAATAATGTAAAAAAACGCAACTGCTCGAAAACCAAAACCAAAACTGAACATGGGAGAAACAAGAAATGTAGAGGAGGAGAAAGTTGCCGGAAGTCATTTGAATCCACCCGACCGCAGTTTATTTTTTTTTCTGGCCGTGCGCAGCAGGCGAAAGCACGCACACGTCACATGTCGCACAAAAAAAACCCGCAAAAGTTAAGCACTTCGTGCTTGACATTTGCGAGTTTTTCAAGCCGTTACAAATTTGTATTCGTAAGGCGAGCGATGTCTTCAGCCAGGAAAAGAGGCGACGACTCGGCGACTTTTTCATGCGAATCAGCTAGGGGGTTGAGAGTGTCATACGAAATAAATCCGAATTGTTTTCACCGGCAAACGATTTCTCTTTGATGCCAGACAGATTCGCCGGTACCGCGAACAACACTGCTGAAGTAGGGGTCCACGCCTGTCGCCCGCCGCCTTCCCCACGTTCGCTTTGTTCAGCCGTCCAGGTCGCGACTCCCGCGATACGATGCCATGTTGCGAATTACGCAGAGAATGCACACAATGCTCCGGTTCGCTGTGCAACTTTTTAACATTATGTGTCTCGTGAGCGAATGAAGTTTGTTCTTTGCTGACAAAACTGGAGGCAGCATTGTCCTCTCCAGAATACGACACATCACGTGAGGCTGCCGTGCAAAACATAGCCGAAATAATTAACTTAAAAAAATCGTAACTTGACTACGATTTCAGTATTCGCGAACTTCAAGATGCACTGAGGACAATATAAAAGCTCGCAACTTGTGGTGCTAACAAAATGACGGGCGAAACAGCTGCAAATTTTGGTCCTTGAACGAAAGCAAACCTTCTTGTGATTATCAATGACCTTTGAAGAAGAGGTACTCTGCCATATTCACTGAAGCTGGCAAACTTCGTCTACTCAAGTATGGAAAACCTTACAGCTTCACTAGATTCATTACGTCTAGTAAGTGTCACTAGCCGTGCTGGGGAGCTCATAAAAAAGATGGTACAGTTGCTTCTGCAATGGCGGTTGGAACCATATGGCGCGTTTCCAGAACAAATGATTGGATTTCCTCCTCAGAGATGCACGATTGACTCCGTCCTTGTTCTTAATTCGACGGTCGAACAGCTGTTCAAATCTGGGAAGTTATCTATTGCGGTGTTCTTAGATATTCGTTGTGCTTTTGATACCGTGAGCCACATCTATGCTCTGCATGAACTCATTCATTTGAATGTGCGAGGTCGCATTGTACGCTGGGCTGGATCCCAAACTTCTTGCTCAGCGAGGGAATATCTATAGTAATTAGGGAAGGAAACAGCACAACATATGGTCTTAAGCGTAGAGTTCCGCAAGGTAGCGTTCTAAGTCCTACTTTATTGAACGTGGTCCTGACTGAATTGCCGAAACAACTTTCGCCAATGCTCCAAATTTCAATCTACGCTGGTGACATATGTGCGTGGGCATCTGGTTCTTCCTCAGATATTTTACAAATCTAAATTGCAATTCGATATTGATACGACATACCTATACCTTCGTGAAAGAGGTATGGACATTCCAGCTGAAAAATCCGCAGTTCTGCCTTTCACTAGAGAACAGATTAAAGGATTTAAGCTCACGAACGAAAGTCAAAACATCGAACAGTCAAATCGTATAGAATTCTTGGTGTCGTACTAGACTGTTCAGTAACATGGTATAACTAATTGATTAGCTTAAAATAAAAATAAATGACATCATTATGGTATTCGATGTGTTGCGGGTGCAAGATGGGGTCGATCGATAGATGGGGTCGATCGATTGAGGGTCTTCTACATTTCCATACAGCTCTCGTACGACTGGCGATCGCACATTCAATGATAGTCCCACATGGGATTTTACCAATATCTGAAGAAAGCGCTTGAAATAAATGCTTGCACGAAGTGTGCTCCTACGTCTAGGTGTTCCTCGAGTAACTTTTAACGTGAAACATTCTATGGAAAGTTGTTCCGGATTTCACGAAGCCGGTTTAAGTGAAGCTGGATCGAGTTTCCCCTCTAGATTTAGCGGGAAACTTGATGTCGCGTGACCTCAAGACAAGTTAAGTTTCCCCACTAAATTTAGGGGGAAAATCATGCTACGACTTCGTGTCACGTGACCTCTACACAAATTCAGTTTCGTTGCTAGATTTAGCGGGGCAGTTGACGTCACGTGCCTTCAACACCAATTCAATTTCCCGGCCAGATTTAGCGGGAAAATTGACGTCATGCGACGTCAACACCGATGATTCAGTTTACTCGTTAAATCTAGCGGGAAAAATGACGTCACATGGCTTCGTGTCACGTAACCTATACGCAAATTCAGTTTTCCCGCCAGATTTAACGGGAAAATTGGCGTCACGTGACCGACACGAATTCGAGTATGCCCACTATATTTATCGGGGAAATAACGTCACGTGACCTGATTTGACGTGACCTCTATACAAAATCAATTCACCGCTAGATTTAGCCGGAAAACTGACGTCACGTGATCCCAGCGCCAACGGAATTTTCCCGCTAAATTCAGCAAGAAAAATGATGTTACATGACTTCATGCAACTTGGCTACTTATTCCCGATTACGCGAAGCCGGATTAGGTGAAGCCGGATTAAGTTTCCTCGCTAGATTTAGTGGGAAAATGACGTCACGTGACCTACACATAACTTCAGTTTCCCAAATTTAGCGGGAAAATTGACGTCATGCGACGTTAACACCGATGATTCAGTTTCCTCGTTAAATCTAGCGGGAAAAATGACGTCACATGGCTTCGTGCCACGTAACCTATACGCAAATTCAGTTTTCCCGCCAGATTTAACGGGAAAATTGGCGTCACGTGACCGACACGATTTCAGCATGCCCACTATATTTATCGGGGAAATAACCGTCACGTGACCTGATTTGACGTGACCTCTATACAAAATCAATTCACCGCTGGATTTAGCCGGAAAACTGACGTCACGTGATCCCAGTGCCAACGGAATTTCCCCGCTAAATTCAGCAAGGAAAATGATGTTACATGACTTCATGCAACTTGGCTACTTATCCCCGATTACGCGAAGCCGGATTAGGTGAAGCCGGATTAAGTTTCCTCGCTAGATTTAGTGGGAAAATGACGTCACGTGACCTACACATAACTTCAGTTTCCCAAATTTAGCGGAAAAATTGACGTCATGCGACGTCAACACCGATGATTCAGTTTCCTCGTTAAATCTAGCGGGAAAAATGACGTCACATGGCTTCGTGCCACGTAACCTATACGCAAATTCAGTTTTCCCGCCAGATTTAACGGGAAAATTGGCGTCACGTGACCGACACGATTTCAGTATGCCCACTATGTTTATCGGGGAAATAACGTCACATGACCTGATTTGACGTGACCTCTATACAAAATCAATTCACCGCTAGATTTAGCCGGAAAACTGACGTCACGTGATCCCAGCGCCAACGGAATTTCCCCGCTAAATTCAGCAAGGAAAATGATGTTACATGACTTCATGCAACTTGGCTACTTATTCCCGATTACGCGAAGCCGGATTAGGTGAAACCGGATTAAGTTTCCTCGCTACATTTAGTGGGAAAATGACGTCACGTGACCTACACATAAATTCAGTTTCCCAAATTTAGCGGGAAAATTTGACGTTACGTGACATAATGTCACGTGACCTACACTCTAATTCAACAATTTAGCGAGAAACTTATATTACGTGACACTGATTGCATATCGGTGCAGCCACGAGGTGCAGATAGCGCTAAACGCTTGCGATGCTAGAACGATTCCCGTATCCAACCCAATTGCCTAGCGATTTGCCATACATTTTCTCCTGACCTCGTCTTCGCTGAAGCCAGAGAATTCCCTGTGTCCGTCCGTAGTGCCCAAGAGACATATCGGCATTACCTTTGTTTGGCCACAAATAGAGGTGGGTGCCCATTGTGTCAAGAGGTTCATGTGACGGTGCACTGAATGTGACTTTCGCAAGATTGCAATTACATTGCCAAGGTGTCTACCATATCACGCTCATTGAAACTACCCACTTAACGCCCCCCCCCCCCCCCCGATGGACCATACCACCATTGAACATACGAAGATATATTTCAGGCATTGCACCCAAATTATCTGTCGACTCTTCTGTGGCAAAAACACTCTCCCTGGATCATGTAGGACTATGCTACATCAATGATGCACATGTTTATACAGACAGATAGACTTTAAAACAATGCCTCAACATTTGACCTTCCGATTCCGAAATTTAGTGTAGGCAAAGCTTTTCGGCGTTCTCACCA
Organism: Ixodes ricinus; assembly: GCA_037355805.1. Lineage (NCBI taxonomy): Eukaryota > Metazoa > Arthropoda > Arachnida > Ixodida > Ixodidae > Ixodes > Ixodes ricinus. Next base: position 13,443 of record JAZHYW010018308.1, read on the forward strand.
TACATGATCAGCGGCGGCTGAGTTGCATGCGATATTTTCATCAATTTTGTTGCGAACTTCGATGGGCAAGAAAATTGGATTAGACTGACAGATTCGAAGAGCGCATTGAAACTCATTAAGAGGTACAAGAATGAAGTCCTTCTTGGACACACTTTTATATAAATTTCAAACAACGTTAGTGCACGCAGAGAGATTTGGACATACAATACGTCTCCAATGAATTCGGGGTTATTGCGACATTTTCGGAAACGTTGAAGAAGATCGCTTGGCTGGCGAAGCCTATTCTCGCGACACTATTGAACTGATCATATTTACAACTGCGGATGCCAAGTTCCTACTAGGGCAATTCCGAGAAGAACGCTCTGAGAAGCAATGGTTTCTGAAAACTAGCTCAACGATCTCCTACTTCATATTGACTCGGACCTGATGTTACCACCTTGTACCGAAAAAAAAAAGAAACTACGATATTTTCTTACACCGATTACGACTTGAACTAACTTTCGCAGGCAGCTTCTCGCACCGAGTTTCACAACGTGAGTTTCGAACAAGTGAATGCGGTGATTCTTCTGAAGATTTAAATCGCATTCTCCGAGACATCCAACGCTTCGCCGCAAAAAGGCAAAGGATGAAAATTTGTCTCCAACTGCTGGAGAGACGTTCCCTATTTTTAGCAAAAAATACTGTGCCCTTGAAAAAACCGCAAATCCCTGAAGAGGGCGCTGACGACATTTGCAACTTCTTAAACGACAGCGGTATCTTATATAACTATTAGGCGATAAGACGTTTACCCACACTTTGATTGTGTTTGTTCCCGAGCTCGTGTGTGAGGGAGTAAAGGAAGCAGTTCGCAGTGTGTGTGTGAAATAAGAGATATGCATCTGCCCAGCAGTCAATCAACAAAAAGTTTACAATGCTGAAGAACAAATTTCGTACTTTACCTGTTTTGTGGGTGTTCATTTTAGAAAGGGTGTTCCGATGCTGCATAGTCACCCGCTTCGTGTTTATGCTGTTATGGTTCTGTCGCATTTATGATCTTCCCTTTTCTCATCCCTTTCATTTATCATTGATTCCACCCTCTTATATCATCATACATTTCGTTCTTCTCTTCAATTTCAAGTTATGAATTAGCTGGCGCCGTTTTTAAGACTGCCAGTTTCTCCACAGCCTTCATTAATTTATTTCTCTGTCTGTCTGTCTGTCTCTCTCTTTCTCAAACTCGAATACTAGAAATTCGAAGATTGAATTGAATTATTCGGGCAAATGATTATTCAATTCGAACTGGAAAATCGAATATTCGCATACCCCTAAAACAATGCTTTACCTTTGGAACGGGAGTGGTACGCAAAGCTCGCGTTCTTGCGGTCGTAGATCTCAGTATTGACGTCGCTATTTCGCCTCTCCTCGTTTCCTCCGAAGCCATCTCTTTCCTCCCTCACATGAGAAGTACGAGCGCCATTGCTCCACGCCTCGTAGATGGCAAGGCCCTAGTGCTGAAAGTGTGACGTCACCTACTAGACTGGGTACGAGTACTGCGTCAGCACTCGGTTTGCACTCAGTTGGCGAGCAAACGAGTCGAATGTTGACGTAAGAGAATCTTCGTTAAGAAAATAGTGTTTTTAAGAGCGTCATTCTGATTTACCTGAAAATTCATTACCCTATTGAAAAATGTCATTCGTATGAGAAATTTCTGTGTCCAATAAACATATGTGAATCATACAAGATACATAAGGACATATAAGTACCATATAAGAACCATGTAAGAAACTTCTCACAAGTTTTTTTATATTGTTCTTATATGTTCTTATATATCTTATATAGTTCTTATATGCTCTCGTATATCTTGTATGATTCATATGTGTTTATTGGACACAAGAAATTTCGCATACAGATGGCTTTTTCACTAGGGTAGGCCCTAGGACAATAAACGTCCGATCTTTTAGAGTAGACCAACCAGCACAACTTCGAGTAGAAGCAGCATTCTTATGGCACTAAATACGCCCAGTACTCCGCACACTGCCCGTGCTTCGTGAACCGTATTCTCTACAGTCCGAGATAATGAAATGACGCCGCTCTCCTTCGGCGCCCTTTCTTTCTTCATCTTTCTCGGTCTACGCGTGACTAATAAAACGATGTCGTAAAACTGTTTGACAGTAAGGGACGTTAACTCGAAGGAGCTGGCGGCAAGCCCTTTGATCGAGATCGTAAAACGCGCAGCCGGATCTAGAGCCTCATTTGTTTCTTCGGCGTTTGGTGTATTGTTGACGTCTTTCAATCTGGCTCGTCGTTTGTTTGTAATCGCACATTTTTAATGGTCTTAAAGAGAAATGCGCAATGGGCAACGCAGCGTTCGCGGAGTGCGCGTGGAAAATAATCGTAAATCGCAAACAAAGAACGTCGTATCAAGTATACTTTCTGAGTTAAGAAAAAAAAGAAAAAAAGAAAAGAAGGCGGCTTCATTTTAGAAAATTCTCTTCCCGAGTAAATTGTTTGCATATCGACTCTTACCTCCTCATACTATAAGAAAATAATATTTCAGGTGCTAGACGTTCATTTTCGACATGACCATATGTGATCAATTCGCGCTCATTTCGCACTCTCAAAGTCATGACGGCTATCGTCATATAAAAGACCTACACAGAAGGATTCAATTAATAAAATAATCTTCTAAAACAAACGTTCAAAAACAAACGACAATGAACGACAATATGATCTGCCTAGTTTGTTGCTAGCTAAAAGGGATGAACTGCCGCAAGGAGTGCCTCCGGCATGCTAAGTTATAAAACCGACTGCCAATTTGAGACAATAGGAAATATGGCATTTCATTCTTACATCGTTTTTAGGAGCTTAACGCACTCGACAAAAATAAGAAGAAGCTCCGCTCAATGTCCGATGATTCCGCTCAATGTCCGATGAATCAGGGCTGATTGGCCATAGGTTGGAGCTCTGTTTTGACCGGCGCCATTGAACAAAATGAAGGCAGCTGACGGGCGCACCTTTTTCTTTATATGTGGCGTCACGAAAATGGGCTCGTACTAACAGTCATAATGGCAGCATTTCTCACTGGAAATTTGGGAGGCTGACTTCTGTAGTGCTTATCTTGCAGCTAAAATAGATTTTTGTCAAAACGATTAACCTTCAGTAAGACTGCTCGTTCACAAACCGCATTTTTGTCGCCAGACATAGCAACATGTCTAAACAAGCCTAAGACAGCTTGGTAAAAAAGTGTATCTGGCATGTCGGAAAACATTGTTTCGCTGAAATGCAAACTTGGAAACGCCGAAATAAGCTGCCTACGAAAAAACGAGAGACAGCGCGGCTACATACAACGTAAAAATGCGCTCTCTTTCATTTTTTCGTATTGGCCCCTGTGAACTGAAGATACCTGTGTTTGTCCGTCCTTTCCTTTTCCCAATCTCGGGGTGTTCTTACTATGGCCTCTGTACAGCGATTTCCCTACACACCCCGTGGGGGGGGGGGATGGGTGTAAGCCCCCTCATTGATTCTTTTGAAGGCACCCCTTAGCTCGCAACGACTTTTCTATTCTCAATGCCCCCCCCCACCCCACCCCTAATTCCCCCGCCCCTAAAAATTTAGACACCTGGCCTAGTTTAAATTCCTGAAGAACCCCCTGACTCTGTGATTGTATAACCTCAACGCTCCGCCCTGTGGGCAACCTGGGAATCCAGAGCGTTGTACCAGGTGGCTAACATTCCAAATCGTTCTTAGTCGTTTTCGCCGCGAGGGGGCCAAGTGCAATAGGCTTCGCGAGCGGCGCTTCGCCGCTAATGAAAGGTGTTGCATGCATGCGCGTTGGCACTTGGGATCGCGGCGCAGGCGATAACGGTCAATATTGACTACGTCTTGTTGAATCGGTGCGATGGGTCATTCTCCGAGACGAGCAGCAGCAAGGCAATTCGTACACTGGCGCCCAACGTGGGGCCAGTGTACCCAAGACCCCGAGATTAAGAGTCTCGAGCTCTACCGACTGAACTATACTCCGCCTTTCGCGCGAGCTCGCTGGCTTCCGCAGTGCTTTGGTTGCGCGTGCCTGCGCGTTCACACTTGCATTCGCAAGGGCAGAAAGCTCGCGCTCAAGGCGAAGCTTTTAATCTCAGCTTAAGGGTGAACGGAGCATTGGGGAAGAGATCGAAAGGCCATGCCTCTAGCGGTACGCTTCAGCTTTAGGGACAACAAACCGTATTTTCTTGTTCGTTTTTCCGGGAAATCGAAGATGACAATTCGAAGGCCGCTCCTTGTGCGACTGAAGCATTGTTCAGAGGGAAGCGCCCGTGCCCATACCGTGCTAGGCGAGGTTCAATTTCTTTGTCATGCTAAGTTAGTAAACAACGGGCTGTGGGGGCAACAAGCTCAATAAAGCGCCCCCTATAGTTTGATCTCCTGCCCAATAGCCGTGTTCATGGCGATCGACCATCCATGGCAGCCATGTCAAACTCGTACTTCGCGTCGCCGAAGAAAACGTCCATAAGATGTCCGAGTGCGCCTCTTTGTGACCTTTTATTTGCTTAATTTTTCCTATACTCGATACTCATCTTCCGATTTCTCGCCCCTAGATTTTTCGATACTGTTTTGATTTATAGTGTTTTTCCGTTTTCATTCACAGCATAGCAAACCAGGGAAATCCCAAAATCACACTGTGCTAATTGTGAAAAAAAGAAGTAATAATTAAAAAAAAACTTAAGAGTATATGCGTGCTGCGACATTTCTTTACTAGAACAAAACTTAAACGCATAATTGCCGCACATTCCTAATTCTCGTGATTTGCACTTCAGAAGGGCCAGATGGACTTTACAATATGAGCGATCCTTACAGACCGAACATTTGGGTGTTCCACGAGGTTTGAACACCTTTACCATAACAAGGACGGCTTATACATGGTTTCCTGGACTAAACTTTGAGTGCCGGATGACTATACTCCGTTCAACCTTAAGCTAAGAATGCAGCCGAAGCTACAAGTGCGGGCTCGCCCGCGCCCCTGGCTTTGAGACATGCATGTCTAGCAGAAGCGCTCGTTCTGCGGAAGAACGCGTCAAGGTAGCGACCTCGTGCTTGTAGCATTGGCTGCAGGCTCAGCATCAAGAGTTGCTCTGGCGATTTCGTCATGGTCCCTGATTTGTCTGAAAATTTACTAAACATACCAACAGACATCGATGCAATGGTATCCCAAATATTAGGCCAAAGTAATTTTGTTTCGCGAAGTTATTGAAGATAACATTTTGGTCCTCACCGTGTTTTTCAAAGCGAAAGTCTCTGCTGGCAACATTGAAAAAGTGACGCCAGCGGGAGGCAGGGGTACACTCTTTAGACTATAGGATTTGTTCTCAAGTGATTACAAGCAGTTTCATTTTGTCAAATGAATGCTTTGGAAGCTCGGTCCATCTCCCGCGCCGCAGCACGAAACAAATGCTCGGGTTAGTTAATGTTTTAGAGTGCCTGCTCGACTGGCGAGCCTGCCTGCCACTGACGTCACGGCACTGAAAAGCGCGGGTATATTTGAACGTTGGTTTTCGCATCATTTTCATTTGCCGATTTCACAATATTAACTATTTTGATTTTCACGATACTAAATATCATGCTTGAAAGGGTAAAGGGTGGGGATTCAGATAATATAGTTAGTTGGGTAGGTCAAAAACATCGCGGGGATACCCCTTCATTAACCGTTTGTTTTTCTCTACGCTTCCAATGTATATCCAGCAGGATCGGCAAAACTCGGACGAAATACTTGCTTTCGTGACCTACATGCAGTGTCTCGTGGACACTGCTGTCCACGAGACACGCAATACTCTTGCAAGAAAAAACAAAATATATATTTTTAAGGCATAGCTTAGACAGGTATATTAAAAAAGTATTACCACGAAAGACAAACATTCCGAGCAATATTTACGCCGTTAGAAGCACTTTAGATACAGAAGGTGAAGGTCGCAGCCCGCTACTCCGCGCCCCATGTCTAGAAGGTGCTTATATCTCTCATTGGCTGGAGACAAAAATAATGTGTGAAAGGTTGGTTGTCAATTTGTGTCTCCGTGCCGTAATAGCATTTTAATCGAATAATGTTTTTTATGTATAACAAGCAAATAATCAAGACACATTATTGTTTTCAAAAGTATTATGAAATCGCTTCTCCCGATTTGGTTTAAAACGTTAACAAACATGGCTGCCCGTGCCTGCGGAGTGCTGACCGAGCGATGCTCGTTGCTCTCGTTAATTCTGATGAGTGCGAGCGGTTTTGAGTTCACAGAGGTGTTTAGAGAAATATCTCCTCAACCGACGTAGTTTCCAGTCAACTGTCCAAAGTGCGCTCCTTCGGAAGCGCTGTGCGGATGTCTGTTCTCGTAGCAGGATTGGCCGAAGCCTAGCGTCCCAGATCAACTATTTTGATCGATCTGGCTCGATTTAGTTTTTTTTTGCGCGTGTTGATGCCGAATAAGGATGTTGGTTCCCGTAAACGCGGCCCCGCTGCTCTGTGAATTGTGCAACCGCCGTGATTGCCACCTTGGTTTCAATACCGGGAAGGTGCCTATATACAGGTAAGAATTTGCGAGCCTTTTGGTTGAAGCAGACATGTACAAGTTACTCAAAAAAGGTAGTTAAGTTAAGTTACTGAGTATCGACGCCAAAAGTAATTGGAGTAGAGTAGAAATTACGCATTTGTAATAGTAATTGAGTAAACTACTAACTACTGTAAAAAGTAGCGAGTTACTTTTTTTATTTTTTGTGGTAGCAAAATGAACAGCAGTTTTGATCAATTAGAAACCCTGCGAGCCTAAAATAAATGCAGTCTATTTATGGCTTGCGTTTTCACCAAAATAGTTTATTCGCTCTCAGAAGCAGTCGACTTTCAAAGTTCTTGATAGGAGAGTTTTCCCCTTTTCCTTCTAAAGACGTCCCCAGCCAAGCTAAACAGACGTTTCACCGACGCGCTGGATGGAACTAGGGAGCCTTAAGACACTCTAGATAGAACGGCACCGTTGAATTTGAGAAACAGGCTGTGCAGGGTCGGGTAAGAGTGTGTTGGCATCTTAAGTGTCCATGACGAAACATGTGAGGTTTGCCTCGGGTAGAGGGTCTTTTATAACAAACTTTCCTCCTTTTTTTCTTTTTTATTCGGCAAGTTGAGATTGTTATGACTGGCCCCTCTTCATTCCGACGACGTTCGGAGAGTACGCTGAGCGGGTGCACCAGACCGTCAAGGGTTCAAGTCTCGCGCCATGACGATGAGATCATCCGGACGACTGCGCGTCGCGTTGTAGTACTAGTGTGCTACTGAAGAAAAAAATGTTTTGGTTTAACATAAGATGAACCGAAGTATACTTCGCCGCTGACGCCGGGTCCAACATAAGGATCTCCCAAGGGTAACTCGCAATCCTCGCCGGCGACTACAATATTCTGACGCGTCTGACACGCCTGACAAGTAAATTGTTTTAACAAAGAGGAGGTCTCCCAGGCATGGAAGGTCGGAAGGACGCGAAGGATTACGTGCAACAAGCATCGTCGCTCGTACAGTAGCAGCTGGAAGCTGGAAGCTGGATCGTGCGGTTGAAGGCAATCGGGCGTGCGGCTCGCATCAAGTATGTCTACACATCCCGTCATTTGACCTCGAAAGTCAAGTAACTCTCCAATGTTGCAGTGCACCTGATCCACCGAAGCGAATATTTTTACGACGCGTTTTAAATGTGCATTATGACGCAAACACACACTACGCTCGCAAATCCCATGTGAAAAAATAAACAAATAAGAACAATATAGCTGGAAGGACTGCATATTACTTTTTTGTATTTTTTTCAGTCCTTTCGGTCTCTTATTACTGCACATAGATAGAGGCTGGCATACGCTTGTACCGGACTGCAGGATGGAAGGCTAGAACGCCGCTTTCATGGTCGCGTCTTCTGAGCGTTTCAGACGTTTTTATACGGGGGCGGAGTAGCACACGATGCCGGAGGCGAAAACGGATGCCGACGCGCAGCTTTTCGCGTCCGCGTCTAACGGGCATTGCAGACGACGACAGACAGTGGTGAAATAGCAGACGATGCCGGAAGCTGCCGCGCGTCTGCTCGCACGACTAGCAGGTGGTGTTAGGATTCTAGACTGGACGCACCATGTGTCGCGAAAGCGAGGCACTACACGCCTGTTAGCGTGTTCGGTCGAGCAGCCAAGCCAGTCCCGTAGAGATGGGCGGGGCCACTGATCTATAGGCGGGCCTTAGAGCGGGCAATTACCTCAACCTGAATTGCGTGTTACGACGTAAAAACTGCGCGGAAAGATTTTTTTCTGTGAAAAAATAAAAAGTACGTGACCCATCTATGTCTTTAAAAAAAACTGTTTTCCTTGCAGTGCACTTTTAAGGATGAACGGAGCATATGAAACTTTGTTTACAATTAAAATCATTGTTTCATCCAAAATAGCCCACCCTCTTTCTCTTGACAATAATTCAACATACTTAGATGATTATATCCCAGGTCGTAATATAGCTAAACTCTTGATACTCATAAGTCAATTTCGGAAATTATTTTTTCATGTCAATTTCTTAGATTTTTAAGAAAACGAATTGAATTTATTTTCGAAAGCATCACTCATATACTATACATAACTAGAGCTGGGAATACGGGTACAAAATAAATATTGCTGAAAAGGAACGAAATCGAGACAAAAAATGCCACAAATCTAGACATTTTCCCTAAAAACTTGCGCTTTTCTGAATATAGCTCCAAGTGCTATGAATAGCGTGAAAATATTGAGTCTGTTTTTTTATCACCAAAAACATATTTGAGTGGATTGCACAAAAGGAAGGGTTGTGAACATTTCAGGTGTCTGTTCGCGTAAGCTGTGCCTTTTTTCATTAAACATATTCTTAAAGTAAAAGTAAGATCGGAAATATGGGTGATTGCGCGGGCGAGCTGGTGAGCAATCATACTAATAGCCCCGGAGACGAGGGGTCATAAAAAAGGGGACAAACGATGCACCGTCTCAAATTTGTTTAATACGGTGTTGTGTTTTCCTTCCATTTTGCGTTCCCTCGTCTCCGAGGCTTCTCCGTATTGTGTACGATCGTCCCACTTCTACATAAACAAAAAGCAAAGGGCAAAAAAAAATGAATGCTGGTTTTGACCCCAAGTCATAAACGCCGTTTGAAGTTCTTGGTGAACGTACCCGCTCTATTTCAGGGTTTTTCTCAGGTGACTTTAAAGTTTGAGTTTCGAAAGACCATCCAACTTCTTTTCCACGGAATCCAAGATTTCAGACTGCATCTCCAGATGAAGCCTCAAGGTTTCCAGCCTTGTCATCGACTCTAAAATAAATTCCTCAATTTCCGATACTCTACATTACACTGCCAAGAGCGTCGCTGATTACGATTTCTTGTAGCAGGTTTGCGGCAGCAGTTGCCAGATTTAATTTCTTCACGAGGTCTTCCACCTGGCCATGGTGTTTCGCGTTGTACATCGCTGCTCTTATAAATGTCGGAGCCTTGGCTGAGGAATGTCACGCTTGATTCTTTCAAATTAAAAAAAAAATGAACGGGTGGTAGACACAAAGTGTAGAGCTGTGCCATTTGCACAATCGTGTAAGTTTAGGATATAGTGCAAATGACACTTATTAAAAAATCTGGACAGTCGGACAATCGGCAATCTTTCCGGACACTCATCGCAAATTTAGGTCAATAAAGCTAGTGCAAACCCGATGGAAATCACTTGGTACATGTCTATACTACGTTTCAGCTTCCGTCCGAGCGCAGCCAAAGGCTGAGGGACGGTTCGCAACTTCGAGAAGAGCATTCCTACGCACCACAAAGTAGTCCGCAAAAGTAATTTTTTTAAAAACAACTGTTTTGTGCGTAAACATTGCACAATATTCCGGATGTGTACTGCTGAGAATGATTTGCAACTAAAGGAATGAAATATCTGAAGTTTATGTTTTTATTAATATATGTAAACGCATGTGGTTTGGTGAAAACACGTACATCCGCTGGCAACACGGCTGCAGCGCTCGGTTTTTCTGTGTGATTTCGTTCCCGTAATCGTCGAATCATGTGCTTCGCTTTCCTCACCGAGTCGCTTTAAAACGTCCTTTCGCAAAGGCACGTTTGGGCGTCAGGCGCAAGAGGTCCTAATGAATGTCTACTTTCAAATTCGGCACGAGACTCCGGCCGCGTCGTACCGCGAATGCGTTGTAAACAAGAAAAGCGTACGGGCCACTACAATTCACTGGTACGCGGCGAAATCAGGGCACCCCTTTACCTGCCGATCACATTGAACGCCGAGAAGCTGGTGGAAAGGACTGCGCCTGGAGCCCTGGTATATCCAGACAATACAAGGAAACATCAACGGCCGGGTCATCGGGCACCTTGCAATGTGTACTTACATCTCGAAACTATGCCGAACAGGTTGAAAGCTCGGACACAGACGCCAGCGGCCAGCCTCCGTACTGACATCCCCTGTGACTAAATTTCAGAACGTGAAAGGGCACTTTTTAAACCTGTAGCAGACGATACCGTTGATACACCCGTAGCAGACGAAATACTCAGCGAGCGCGGGCGGCGCGGACGACCGGCGGCGCAGCGGAGTGATACAAAAGTGCAGGCGCGATCGTGTGACCTATTGCCGGCATGTGATTGGCTCCGGCCACACGTAGCTTTGGCTGCGCTCGGACGGAAGCTGAAACGAAGTATAGTGCTAGCTGGCAGTCTTATCGGGAATTTTTTTAAAATCAGGACGTCTCGGAAATCCCGGCACTATACATTAACATACTTAAATATCTGTTAAATCGAAGCCAATTCAAATTATGACCAAGCGTCAACAGATAATTAACAATTAGACAGAAAAAATGGTGACGTCCCAGTTTAGCATATTGAAATAAAGATGCAAATATATCTTAAAATAGAGATTCAAATATATGAAAAATTGACCGCATCTCCACGTGGTGAATGATGTTGATTGGGGCGAAGGTATGGTAGTGCTTGTCTGCGTAGACGCTGCACCGCAGCATGCGTAGCCTTTCGTTCGTTTTCATCAATGTCAGAAAGAGAATGTGTGGTATGGAACGTGGTTATATACGCATTTGAGCACTTGACCGCAGCGCCCTCTCGTCTATAAACGTTCAGCCAATGCATGCAAAGTTTAACGCGATTATATACGCATTTGACCGCAGCACCCTCTCCTGTATAGACGTTGAGCGGCTAAATGCAACGTTCATCCATGACATCCCCAGCTTTTGAGTTACTACAACAACTCAGAGCCCCCTATTCGTCCCGCAGTCGTTGGCTGAGTGGTTAATGCGATGGATTAGAAATCCATCGGGGTCTCCACGCACAGGTTCAAATCCTGTTGACTGCGCAAACAGATTTTTTTTCATCTTTTATTTTCATATTTTTTTCATTTTTGTTTTGCCCTACACGAGCACGTGAGCTCACGAGGAGGAGCACGAGCACCGGACGCCGGAGCTACATACGGACCACCGTGATACGGACATGACTAAAGTCACTGGATCCTGGGAAAGTAGCGCCATTGCCTTCCCCACCTGCTAAAAGCCGGACACAAACGAATACAAACATACAGACGACCCAAACTTCGCAAGGCGATTGGCTATCGGTCTACGTTGCCATGGGAATCGCCATCTTTGTCCATTGTAAATCTTCGAAGCTTCCAGAGTGGTCATTCTCAACCAGTCGCGCCAAGATCACGTCATAGGAGCATCATCGTACTAGAAGTGTTCCTCGCCAATTTAAGAGTCCTTGGCAGCTTTGTATGCGATCAACTTTAATAATCATGCCCAGTCTCCATGGATCTGCTTACAATTATATTGTTCTTCTTGCGTATTTCAAGACAGTAAACTTATTTTTCAGTGCCTCCAAGCTACCGACACAGCCTCTGGTGTTGGTACGAAGGTGTATGCTTGTTTCGCCGGTGTGTGGTTAGCAAAATCTCGCGTATACAAAAACGACTCCATAAATCTACCAGTCACCAGCGAATTCTACGGTCGGCTCACCAAGAACGCGACGGGTCAAGGAGAAATCGCTCATTTCACGGACCAAGATGGCGACCACACGGGGAGCTTGGCGCTACTTTCCCAAGATCCAGTGACTTTTTAGACGTGACTAGCCCTAAGGAGCTTCGCCCCTAAAAAAGACAACTCAAACCAAAAGCTTAGAAACAAACAGTTTCCAACGTTTCAGGGTCGACTTGACTCCTTCTTCAGGGGTGACTAAAAATGTAATGGGACAGCGCGAGCTTCGACCTCTTCTTCCTCTTCTACCGAGTTGATGTTTTGTTAACGTGACGCAGGCCATGGACGTAAATAAATGGTAAGGCCCCGAGGGACCTGTTAATGTTCTCCGGTGTATTCTGGATATGCCACGACTATGAACAGACGTTTTCGGATATGTGGCTCCGTGTCTCCCACGTGCGCGTTCCCGAAGTCGATCCGATAATCAAATACCTCACGATGTTCCACGACGGCGCTACGCTCGCGATCTAAATTGCGCACATCGTTCTGGTGCTGGCGCATGCGTTCGGGAAAGGATTTAGTTTCACCAATGTAGGCGGCGGGGCACACTGCACATGGTGTCTTATAGTCCACGCCTTATGCTTTCTCTTTTGGGAGGCGATCCTTCGGCCTTGGCATGAGCCGTCCTAATGTTGACGCTGGCTTGTGCGCCACTTGGATCCCTTCTTTTCGGAGCACGCGTGCCAGTGTCTCGCTTGTCCCTTTTACATAGGGGACGCTGATGCGCGCGATGGGGCGGGGCGGTGTGTCACCCGGCGATCCATGGTTATTGCGCGTGCAACATTGTCGATGGGCGGCGCTTTGAACAAAACTCCTTGTATAGCCGTTTCTTAGGACTTGTGGGATATGCCAGCTGAACGAAGGAAGAAATATACAAGACAGAGAGAGAGAGACACAAGGAACATACACATGCACTTCGCTGGACTAACAACCATTTACTGAATAACATATTTTCCTTGTATATTTCTTCCTTCTTTCAGCTGGTATATCCCACAAGCATGAATAACCGACCTGCTCAGCCTCAGGCAATCACAACGTTTCTTTGGAGGTCAGCAAGGATGGTCTGTTTCTCCTTTCTTCTATCCTTTTCCGACGAGCAGACGGTCATTGCTCTAGACAAGAGAGTAGAGACCACTGACGCCTTGGGACTTGCTGGGTGATTCGAGTCAAAATCAAGGTAGCGTCCGGTATGTGTTGGCTTCTTGTAGACCCTGAATCTCAGCTTGTCTCCTTGACTTTTCACCAGAGCATCGAGGAACGGCAAAACTCCATCTCTCTCGTATTCAGAATACGAGAGAGATGGATCGTGTTCGGAGCTAGCTTCGAACCAGGAGTAGTTAGTTCCGCGCCGCCGCGGAGGGTTCTGAGGTATGAGGTCCTTCCTCGGCGGCCACGGATTCGGCGGTGTATCGTGCTCTCCTTTTTCGGGGTGATGTGGTAGTGGTGTGTGGCCAGTGGCTAGCCTCGTGTTTTGCTTTGGGGCTGTGTCGATCACATGTGCCACCATCATGCACGAAGGTGAACCTTACCCCAAAGAAGAAAAAGAAGAAGAAGAGGAAGAAGGAAGAAAACACAGATTTACGGACTCAGGCGACTTGTTGTATCTCACCGCGACGGCGGTGAGTACACAGCAAGAAGTGGTGAGCGAGGGAATGCGAGACCACCGCTGAGAGAAACAACCGGAGTGGTCGGTTTGGGAGGGATCCCATACTTGGGCGCCATCTATCCTCGTGCGAGTGAAGCGCTCGGTGCGCCGAGCGTAATGTGGTCGCCACGTCGGACAAAGAGTCATCATCTAATTGTTTCTTCCAGCATGCCCTCAGCATATGTCAGTGGACTACGACACTTAGAAGAAACACCAAAGAAACAGGACCCTACCATAGAGGAAAACGAAGGCGCTGATCCTCGTTGTAAATAACCAACTCTGAAGAAAACGAAGGTAACGCACCTGGTATTGAAAACTAACCGCCCTAGGAAAACGAAGATACTGATTTACATTCCCCACAGAAGAAAAGCAAGAAGCTGCTTCTCTTTTAAATAGCCCCCGTGAAGAAGGTGCCGAGCCGGCACCGAAACGTTGGGACCCTACCTTATTTTAAGGATTGGTTGGTGTTTGCCCAATTATTGATAACGCTTAACCCAACCAGGCAGACGTCTGCCGAAATGTTCACCTTACAAATATTTTGGCTTCAACTAAACCAGCTATAAGAGGTCAAATGCCTCTTTAATGACTGCCTCTTGTGACAATTAACCCCGTATAATATGTCTCCTGGACGTGGAACTCGCCTGCACAGACCGCATTAGTCTAGCTTAACCGGCTGTTTTGAAAAATATATGTAACCCTAAGAAACACCCAGTATTAGTATGCTATAGCATTGATTGTAACGAAAACTCTAAATCGTCAAGTACCGTCAGAGGTCTTATGTTAAATTTAAAAAGAAACACACTTTTATGGGCATATAGCCTCTCATATTGCCCTTTCACAAACGATGTGCAACGTTTTCTGTTGCGCTAAGTGTATCCGATCCCTGGTGAGACACCGAAATGCGCAACCTGTGACAGTCGCCCAAATCTGAAAATTAGTCTTTTGTCCTTTCAGTGGCAAGAAAACTCGAAGAAGAAATGCAACATTAGCGGTTTTTTTTTCAGTTTCGTGCTAGTGAAGAGAATTGGCTCAGCATATATATTTTGGTCAACGGTTATTGAATTGTGACCCCTTTCCTTGCACGGTTTGGAATGAAATCACCGAACAAACATCAAAAACAAGTATAACAACAAAAGTAACAACAATAATATTAATAAGAATCATATTAATACTGATAATAACAAAAGCTTTGTGTTCTTAGTAAATATTGGACGACATCGCGGGCAGGTATAATGATAATAGAGTTGAGAAAAGAGATATATAATGATGGGTGAGGATGGTCATGATGATTTGAGGGCGAATCGGCCGCACGCCGTAGTAGGAAGAGAACCGCATTCGTTGACGCAGTGTTTAAAGACACAGCTAGTTTTTCCCATGCTTGTACTCATAACCCTGTAAATTTTTAGGTACCTCACCTTCTAGTGTGTCATTGATGCAGGACCAGAACTCCAACTGGAACGAAACAAAAGAAGAATAACGATTAATTTACCGTATCATCCCGATATCAAGAAGTTATCATATTATCCTTTGTCATACTTGAAGCAATGATAATTTTCGTCATGTAATAGCGTAGAATTCCTTAAAATAAAATAGTTGTAGTTTATAAGATAAAATAGCTGTAGTTTACACTTGAGAGCAGGGAATTCACTGAAGAAGAGTGCTTATGAAGTCGCAAAGAAAATGATTCCACCACGTAAATTTTGCCCGTCTTCTTCATTCAACAAAGCTGTTAGCTAATTCTGTATAAGTATTTTATTTGAGCGAAGGCATACGCTGTTTTCTAACAGGCAGAACATTCCTGGTAATTTACTATTGCAGCTGCGACCCAGCGTAATATGCTGGTCACTACGAGTAACAAAACCTCCCCGAAATATCGGGAAAAAACAGAGCACATTGAAGTTTATTTTTATTGAAACGAAACAGTCCTTCATACGATTCAAACCCATTATATGCCAAGTGAGTTCTTTTTCGTTTCAAACAAGGATTAAACGGCATTTTGTTACACGAAAATGAAAACACACACAATAGACCGATTTTGCAGCCATTTTCATAACGCCACCGATGCCGCCATGCATCATAGGAGCTGTTGTCTTTCTGCACGTGCAATAACTCAATTAAAATTAGCTGTTGCGCCAGCTGGTTATTCAATACAAAATTATAGTGCACAATACTAGTTCAGGAGGGGACAATGAAACAGAACAGAGCGTTACCCAGAACTGATTATTTACTGATTGTATCATGAAGGAAGGGAACGAAGTGAACTAAGTGAATAAATCCGGTGAATCACTGAGAAAGAAAAATCCGCTAAATAAAAGATAAAAATGGATAAAAAAACGTGATTCGCTGCGTCTATTCACTTAGTCCACATCGTTCACCTCTTTCATGATACAAGCAGTAAATAATCAGTTGTGGGTATCCATAGCCTTCTGTATGCTGACAAAGCCTGGCAGATCACAATAAGACGTGGGTGCCGAGAGTGAAAAGGTAGTGCGGCAGACAACGGATGAGAGGAGAGTAGTGATGCAAAACTATCGATAAATTGACTATCGATACTATCGATAGTTTTTTTATAGTCGACTATCGGTAGTACTATCGATAGGTTTTCGATAGTCGGCTATCGATAGTACTATCGATAGTTTTGCACCACTAGAGCCAACACAGTTGCCGCACCGCAGCTCACCTCCCTCCCTCCTATCTTCGCCAAAACTCCCGTCTTCGTCATCACTGGAAGCTGAACTAAAGTTGGAATGGTGAGTGCTTGGGCTAGTTGATGTGCCATTTAAAAAAAAAAAAGATGAAGCGAGAAAAGAGAAGAGGGAGCGATACAAACTACAAGTGTCGCGAAACTATGAATAGTAAACCGTCAACATTACTAACGATAGGTTTACAATAGTCGACTATCGATAGTTTTCCAATAGTCGGGTAAGGATAATTGTTCGATAGTCGACAGTCGTAGTACTATTGATAGTTTTTCGATAGTCGGCTATCGGTGGTACTATCGACAGTTTTTCAACAGTCGACTATCGATAGTACTATCGATAGAAAACGAAATCTATCGATAGTATCGAAAAGCTATCGATAGTAATATCGATAGTCGGCTATCGATAGTACTTTCGATAGCGGACTATCGATAGTACTATCCATAGTTTTTTTACTATCGATAGTCAGATTTCTGGCGACTATCGATACGATTGATATTACTCTCGATAGTTTTGCAACACATTGTAGAGTAGAGTCATGTAGCGGGCGCCCCGCTGCGGCGGAAACGCCGAAACACACTTCTCCGGGAGCGATGGAATGTGCGCTCGTGATCTCCGTGTTCCTCGCGCGTCCTCGCCGCTGCCAAAGCTGTGCACTCACTACCAGCGTCCCCGAGAAATGCTCTGTGCTACCAGATCCTCGCGCTCCAAATTTGCGACCGGGCAATCTATGGCTCCGTCATCGAACTGCCAGGCTTTGATGAGTGTAGAGGAGGCTATGGAGTAGCGCTCTATCCTGTCCCATTGTTCTTGCCTGTTCTAGTCGTTTGCCCTATAATTTTGCAAAGAGCAATAACTCCCTTGAGGGTCTGCGCGAGCGGAACATGAGGCGACATGAGCTGTCTCGTGAACCCCGGAGATAGTGCTATTAGGATGTCCCCACGCCAAGGGAGGCGGAGTTTTAGCGAATTTTGCTTGAAGGTCAGACATCACTCTCAAAACGCGGATTAAAGCAAACGTGTGATAGTTTCAGCCCTAGCTTCCGGTACAAATATTGGTCTATGAAAACGCAGATTTCACTAGGCGTTTCGAAATGGACCAAGGAACTCCTTTGTTGAAGCGAAATTGCAGGGGCGAGAAAAGCGAGCGTTTTCTTGTAATCTCTCCTTCGCACAACTTGATGACGTAGCTGGGGGACCACAGTGCGCCCAGTGATGATGTTTGAATTCGGCTCCGTAAATTAAACCCGAGCATTCCGCGACCACTCGACCTGGGGTCGTCGCAATCGATAGCTCGAGAAGAGTGGCCCGTGTCCGATCGCTGCAATGGGGGCAAAAGCCGAACCATAACAATGTCTGGAACACCTCAGGACGTGTCCTGTGCCTTGCCAACCCAAGCCCAAGGCTCTGATCAACATCGGCGGCATATAATCGGCTCTACCTGACGTGGCCGCTTGTTCTCCCTGCGAGTAGAGGGGGTGAACGCTGCTCGTTTTTCCTTAAATTGCTTTTGCGAATTGTCTTGCGTGTGGTGAAAAACGACCGCGTGTTTTATGGGTAATTAATCGCGAGGGATCGGTTCTCTGCGGTATTTGCGCAAAGCACGAAAAATGTGCATCGCCCCCTTTAAAGGGTACGGAAACAAAATGACGTGAGCGCGAGAATTCTCTACCCCTCGCTTCAAAGTCGATACGTCAATAGTTCTCGCAGGGTCAGCGGGTACTGTAGTTGCGAACCTTGCCGCTTGGTGGCGTCAACGCCTGACGATCTCGCCTGGTAGTAATATCCGAGGACTGTACGCTCCTATGGCATTTACACAGCTTGCCCGTAACATCATTTGCGGCCATGCCGGCATTTTATGTGCCGCTTACATCAAAGTGCAATAGAGAGTTACCGGAACAATCGCGCTTAAAGTGCCGTGTAGGGATCATCACAAGGAAAACCACCGTAAGTCACCGGGTTGTTGCTATTGCTATATAGAAAAGGAGGCGCCACCCTTGGCACACATGCGCGTTAGAAAATAAAGAGGTGCAATGCACGGGCGCCGGTGGAGCGGGCAGCTCAGCATGCGCCTGGAACACCAGCGGACGTGGCCTGTCTCGGTCTTTATAACTGCCTCGTAGTAACTGGCGACGAGGATTTTCGTACGTTTCGTTTCTCACGAAGCGTTACAACTAAAGCCCCTTTATGTTTTAATAGTAGCGCAAGGTGCGTCGATGCACGAGGCACGTGCGACTGCAGCCCTTAGGAAGATCATGGCGGAACAGCACAGCACTACAGTGTTCTAGAGGGTGTAGTGGCAAGAGCGGCGCCCGCTTCACAATGGGCCGCGTGAAGACGGTCAACGTAGATGCCACGAGTGGCGCTGGTGTTCTGTGCCCTGGGAGAATTTCTGGCAGATGGCAGATGTGCAATGAGCGAAGAAGACGACGAAGCTGACGGGGGCACGTTCCTGTAGCAATATCTATACTCTGTTTCACCTTGTGTCGTACCGCAGAAAAGGCTACAAGCGCGAGCTCCTTGCTCTAGGGGCACATCTCGGCGGCACAAGCTCTCGTGCATTAAGAGCAGCTGCCAACGCTATGAGCTCGGCGCTCCTTGCCTTCTCGGCGGTACAACATAAGGTGAAACGGAGTATACAGAACTACATTAGCGATTGCTTCGCACCGCGAAAAGCTCCTGTCAAACCACAGTAGTAAGCGCCGAACAGTGCTGATGGATGGGGCTGACGGGGGCGCGCTCCTGGGAGCACAGAACAGCAGCGCCACGGTGTCGTCTACGCGCAAAATCTTCACAAAGCGGCCGCCGTCTTGCCACTACAACCCTCTAGAACACTGTAGCAGCACTGAGTTAGATTTCAGACGCCATGTTCTTCCCAGAAGTGGCGCGTGGCACGTGTCTGGAGCATTTCCACAACAATGAATGGCGCCACTTTACCCAGGATAGAGGGGCTTTAGTTACAACCAGTTAGAGAAGTAGCTATACTCCGTTTTACCTTATGTTGTACTGTACCGCAGACAAGGCTAGAAGCGCGAGCTCATAGCGTTGGGAGCTACTGTTAACGCACGAGAGCTTGTGCCGCCGAGATGTGCCCTAGAGCAAAGAGCTCGCGCTTGTAGCCTTCTCCTGCGGTACATCATAAGGCGAAACAGAGTATAGGCACGCGCAATGCGAGGCACTGGTGTGCGGTGCCAAGCGGAAAAGAACAGTGATTTGCGAACCGGCATAGTTAAGGCCTATTCACAGATGCAGTGAAGCGCTACAAGCGTGGCGCTGACCTCGCGATCAACGCGTGCTGACGGGAGCGTCCACCAACTTTGTATCGCACCGTCAAAACTGTTGCTCATGGCAGACGATAAATGACTGACGACACGTGAGCAGAGCTGCACCAGCGCTTCGCTGCATGTAAGAACCGGCCTCTACTCTCCGGCGTAGT
The DNA here is from genome assembly GCA_037355805.1 of Ixodes ricinus. Taxonomy (NCBI): domain Eukaryota; kingdom Metazoa; phylum Arthropoda; class Arachnida; order Ixodida; family Ixodidae; genus Ixodes; species Ixodes ricinus. The sequence continues at coordinate 33,237 of JAZHYW010018308.1, forward strand.
TTCACGCGACCAAGGATATACATAGATTGCATGTGACGTAACTTGCGGTCATGCCAGTATCTTATGAGCCACGAGCTTTCGCTTCGCCATGTTAGTTTCACACCGCAGAAGTTGTGGTTCGGAGAAACCAGTAAGTAGATATAACCGTCAGTACCCAGCGATGGCGACACCTGCAAGCTATGTATATAGTCATCTCCGCCTTTCACTCTGGAGCATGGACAAGACCTTTACCCGGATCGTGACTGGAGATTTTACATTTCAACTTGAAAGCGAAGAAATAAAAGCACACATGCCACTGAATCGTCACAGTTAACCGAACTCTTTCATTTTTTAATTTTTTTTATTTTATGCAGCTGTTAGAGCAATTATTCTGGGCCATATTGGACCAAAAGCAGACGGAAAACGGTTCATACTTCGCTGTAGCATTGGTCACCGCGTGTCTGCCGGCCGCACTAAAACGGGCGCCGCAAGCTTCAAACAGAATCGGTTGATTCCTGAGCACGGCCTAGACGCGATGCACATCCATGTTAGCCGTTTCCGCACTAAATGAGAAGCCCCACAATACACACCGCAGCAACCTTGGAGTGCAGAAGCGAAACCAAGCGCGAAACGAAGAACAGACGAAAGCTTCGTACTGCTAGTTTCGTTTTGATCGCTGAGACGTAGTTGTGACGTGGCTGACACGTCAAGCTTCCGGGTGTTTGCCGCATGGGGCGGGTCGCGGATCGACTAACGATGACGTCATACGCGGGCCTCGTCTTCTAGGGGCAGTGGTTCGGCGCTAGCCTCGTCTACGTATTTCACTCGTCCTTGTCCTCGGCGCTTCGGCCTTTATTATGGACGAGGCGTCCGAGTCGGCCCGTGGGAACATCGAAGCAGCCGCAGAATTCCCCTCCTGAGACTTTCCGGCAAGATCCGCTGGGAGCAATGGGTGGGCATTTGCGTGTCTCCGTTGGTTCCAAGTGTTCTGATTTAGGAGAAATGGTCGAGGAGTTGACATGGAAAAGTACAAACACTTCCCCCTATAACTGAGCGCAGCTCCATTCGCCACGGGGTGAGCTTCTGAAAGGCCGAAACACGCTGTTCTACGTCGTACACGGTGTTCGCTGCAGGTATGCTTTTCGGGGACAGCCCTGAAGTAGGCTCGCAGCATGATTGCTACATCTACGCTTAAAATATGTTTAATCACTTAAAAAAAAACACAAAAACAACGTGACAGGACTGTCATGCCTCAGACGGTATCTATATGATGCACGGCGCGGCTTCACGGGAGGTTTTTCCGCGCTCTCATCAAAGCAGCTTTTAATGCCTTCACTCTCCTTCTCTTTCTCTCGTGGATATTATGATTCTTCTTCCACATGATACGTTGTCCTTGAAATTTGATTTCGCACGCAAA
>JAZHYW010018309.1:0-74038 GCA_037355805.1 Ixodes ricinus
TGTGTGGTCGGTTGCTCCAATTTTTCAGTGTCGAAAATATATATATTTTTTTTAGCTGTTTAATTTTTTTGGTTAAAGTATAGCTATCCTTGTGTTTTGTCTGGCCTTCACGCGTTGGTAGTGCAGTGCTACCTCGAAAAGCGGAGGGAGTTGTGTGTTGTGAGGAAGCTTTTAAAGTTGGTGGGCTGCAATTACGACGACGGTAGAACAGTAAGCACCACGCCCGTATTTCTATAAATGAAGCCTGCTCCGTTTTGAAAATTGACAATGCAGCGTTACCCGTTTTATCTTAACAGCGCCTCCCTAATCTTTGCCTGAGCGTCCGTGTCGGTGAGCTCACCCTGCGTCATTGAGGGGGGGGGGATGCCATTGAACCCTTCCCAAAATAAAATCCTGGCTACGCCACTGACAGTGCCTTTCCGCAATAATAATAATAATATTGTGGGCACCTTAGCTGGGATTTGAACCCGTCGACTGGGGATCGGTAGGTCAGCACTTTGCCTCAGAACCACCGAGGCAGCTTAATGATGTGCGAAGAGTACAGATACACTGAAATAGGGACAGTGGAGCGGGTGATTTTTGGCACATGCTGGGCCACCTGGTGCAGCATGTTGGCTGGAAACTTACAAGAATGCGCAGTGGGTGCATTCTCTACCGGGTCCCTATCATTCTGTCGGAACTCGCTTCATGGAATTACGTTTTGTGGACAATTTTTCATGGACACACGTTTCGTCGACATAATCATTTCATCGACACTCGTAACGCGAATTGCTCATTGTAGTGACATTTCGTCATGCGTGTATCACTGGGGTGCGTGTTAACCCACCCCCCACCCCCTGCGTTTATGCCACGTCTGCAGCGGCTCATTCCAAAAATGTTAACCACCTGACCAACCTGTACACGCCGTTTTGCGGCAACAGTCTCATGCAGCTTAGCACAGAAAAAAGCTAATCTGAGCTGTCGATAAAACAATCTGTTGATGAAGCATTGCATGTCCATGCAACAATCTATCGGTGAAACATTGTTCAATGAACTGATTGCCACCGTTCCCTACCCACCGTATACTTCACGAGTTCTCAGACGACCTCCGGGTAGCCCAGAATGTGCCCAAAACGACGGGAACTCTGGTTCGTATTTCAATGTATCCCGATTGTGCATGCCTAAGAGACTGCCATGATTAAAAACGTACAGCGCTACTTACCACCTTACCCAAGAGAGACGATGCCAGTAGAGAAAGTTGGGAAAGGCCATATGAAGACTCCTAGCCTAGCCTGGCCTGGCCCGGCCCGGCCCCCACCCCCTGAAAAGCACAATAAGTATAGCTGTGAAAATCGGGATCATGCTAGTTTGTTAAAAACCTTGAGTGTTGGTAATTTAAATTGACTTAAAATTAAAGAAACATGCAAGAGGACGAAAGCAGTGTCGTTTGTCTCATCCTCTTACATGTTTCTTGCATTTTAAGTCAATGGTAGCTTGCCTCGTCAAATTCTGTTACCTTAAAATTCAATAAAGGAGTACGACTAAACGATGATCGCAAATACAAATTCAAATTGTGACAGTATAATCAATTAGAAATCGGAACAACATCTACGAGCTGGATCTTGTTCACATTACCGCTTATGTGTTTTTCGATCATCAAACTGATGTCTCCCTTCGGTGGTAACATTGGAAGCTTGATACTTCACACAAAGGTACAAAAACATGAGTAAAGCTCACTACGTCGTGCACTTCGGCCGGAAATGGCTATATGCACTATGCGGAGAGCTTATGCCATTTGGGTCACCCTTTTCGAACAGCGCGTGTATCACTGGGGAGCTCGTTAACACACCCCCGCCTGTGTTCACACCGCTTCGCGGCGACAGTGTGTGGCTGCTAATTACAAAACGTAGCCCGGAGGTGCAATCGGGGACAGCAGGGCTTCGCGGCGTCCAGCCCGCAACCCAAGCCCTGCTGTCCCTGATTGCACCTCGGAAAGGAACTTCTTAGAACTTCTTGGTGTGCCTGCATTTTCAGTGTGAGTGAGTCTACTTCTGCGCTTCTCCTACAATCGGAAAGGAAAAAATAATATATAAAAAAAATCTTTTTTTTTCAGTGGTGATCGTAAAAAAGAAATGTCGTAAATATCGCCAAATGCCTCAACAAAACAAAAAGTTCCGAGAAAAAACAAAAGAAAAAAAAACGAAGAAAAGATCGAACCCGCGACCACTTGCTTGTGAAGTGGACACCTTACCACTACGCTATGCCACCACTCAGAAAACTCGTTGGAATAATTCGTTTTATAAGAGTTTCGCGTTGTGCGTATAGCCCTTTCCGTCCGAGGTGCACGTCGAAGTGCGTATAGTTTTACTCCAAAAACATAATGATAATTCACTTACCAAGCTGCCGCTGTCGCATCCACACAGTTGGTTCGATGCGCCCACGTATCGTACCGTACCAGCGTCGGGCGCCGGAAATCTGGTCTATGAGACGCACGTCTGACTCTACCATAGGTTTTGGATTTCCTTAGAAGAGCACAAAAGACGAACGTACGCACATACGCGCACGTCACCTCGCCACTCCGGTGTTTCCTTTCACGAGCGGTCCGACAGCCGAGATACATAGGTAAACACCACACAAATACTACACAACAAAGTCAGTATCGTGGTTGAGCGAAGGCTCGCGGCTCGCGCTGCAGAACTCCGCCCGCAGCACCCCGGCTCACCCCACACCTGCACGTTTCGATCGGGATTAGCATCGCACCGGCGCACGTTCGTGTTACGAGCTCCACTAAACCGCATACGTCCGTGTTAAAGACCACAGGTTAGCGTTTGTGCTGCACTGGCTAAATTTTTCCACAGGCTAGCAGCGATTGTATTGCACTGGCTAAATTTCTGATCTACAGCGTAGAGACATGTCGCATCACACACACACCAATTCTCTAACTCACAAACCTGCGCATTAAACTTCCGAGACCGTTTTAAAATCACTGAGCATACATCCATTCTCCTTTCTGTACCTCTCGTACGCCTGGCACCTAGCGCGAAACCGCCATCACCCGATCACATCGCCATCACCCTGGCCTTGCTACCAGCGTTGTCCCCAGTGTTCCTTGATGCGAGCTATGTGGCTATGTGACGTTAAAAGAAACGTTTTTATTTAACTTTCGTGTAGCTAGTGCAGCTCGAAACATTGTTTTGACAAATCATCATTGTGGCGCAATAAATACAAACATATTACTAAATTTGGCAAGATTATTCTTTCTGAAAGCTTGGAATGTAAATCCGTTTCTATCCGTCAGAATCCAATCCAGATGGCTGGTCGATCGCGTGAGTGATGGTGTACCAGTACACCCGCTGTACACCCGCCGATTTCTTTGGGAGAGGAGGATTGGCATAGGGGGAACACAATCACACCGTTTACGCCGTCGCCAGGGGTCGCTGGCTGAGGCGAGGTGTAACGGTGCACGATACACCCACGTACACCCTTTTTTTTGAGAGTGTACGGTTTAAGCATCATATAAAAACTGATGTGGCTCATCAAGTTTACTGTGCCTGTGCATATCATTAAGCAAGTAAGGACAACGACAACCTTGTGCTGCCTTCTCAGTGAATATTTTAACAAGGAGGCCAGCAACATAATAAGTGGCAGAGTTGTCAATAACATGAAACTCCTCATGGACTGCCAACTCACTGATGTTGTCCAAAGATGGAAAGTCGTTCTCTGGAACATGTTGCACAATATCCACGAATGACTCGCTACTAGGTGGAAACGGCGACAACTCCTGGAGGATGTCCGTCTCATCCTCCTAGACATTTCCCTTCGGTGACAGTGTGAGGAACTTCCGAATCCCAATTTGTTTCAGCCCAGGTATGAACTGAGGAACATTGGGATTCGAGTTGCATTCCTGCCTTTTCAAAGTCGTAATTCTGGCAAACATCTTCCCACAGCAGCAAGACGGCTTTGATAGTAATTTGCCACCAATGGTAGTCTGTGTCTGAAGTTTGCCTTCGTACTTCCAAAACGCAATTCATGGAAGCTGTTGTCTAAGAAATTAAACTAAATCCGGATGCCCTTTACGACTAGTATGGCGCAACTTTCGCTCCGTTTTCTTAGGGCGGGAGCTGTTCAAACAATCAAACAGCTTGACCATGCGATCACAAAAATAAGCAGTTGACATGGCTGCTTCAGGCAGCTGTTTTGCATAGATAGCTGTTCAAACAATCAAACAGCTTGGCCATGCGATCACAAAAATAAGCAGTTGACATGGCTGCTTCAGGCAGCTGTTTCGCATAGATAAGAGTTAAAAGCGCGACGCACACTGAAGCACTGAGTACCTGGGTCGCCCGCTTAACCTTCGTATTACTGTAAGGTTTCTGGTAGACGTGTCTTTCGGTTCACTTTGGCGCCAACCCCAGTTGCATCTCATGTGTGGAGTGGTACAGTTTCACAATATCGGCCCAGTCCACACTCCCATTTTCGATATGAAGCCTGTGGGCTTGCAGGTTTTTCCGAGTTGTCTTCACTAAATGGGGAACATCGTAAACGAAGTAAACGCCTTCACTTTTTACGAAAAAAAAGGGCTGGGCCACAGAGACACCAAGCTGATTTGCACAGCTTACATTAGAAGCCAATTGGTCACAAATTACATCTTTAACTGTAATTCCAATAACCCTCCTTTAAAACTACAAGTAAATGGTGAAGAACCGTCTGGTGCTAAATTAGCTGACTCATTTAACAATGTTTTTACAAACATGGGAGACGGCGGTGTCTCGCCTGATACTTGGAGAGATTATCTTTCTACTCGAAAAGATAAAACCATGCTTCTGAAACCAGTCATTGCGCAGGAGGTGATATTAATAATCAAAATCATAAATAAAAGCAGTAGTTGTGATATTGATGGACTTCAGATACGACCGGTGAAGCACGTAGTTGATATCATTGCGCCTATTCTTACTCTATTTTTAATTTACGTTTTGTTAATGCAATTTTTTCAGGTGAATATGCAAGTTGCGAGAGTTACGGCTTTCTATAAAGAGGGTGATCGAAACAATTTATGAAAATACAGGGAAGTTTCTATTCTACCTGTTTTCTCAAAGATATTTGAAAAAATCTTGCATTCAAGGATCTCAAACTATATAGATAAATGTAATTTCTTAACTTCTCAACAATTTGGTTTTCGTGAAAACAAATCAACGGAATTGGCGTTACTCGAACAAAAAGAATATATTCTTTCGTAATTTGAAAACAAAGCGATTGTAGCTGGTGTATTTGTGGATTTTTCCAAGACCTTTGATTTAGTGTGTCATGATATTCTGCTGGGGAAACTTAGTTACTATGGTATTTATAGACAGGCTTTATTACTTTTGAAATCCTAATTATCAAACCGAAAACAGGTTGTTCAGATAAACAACATGTGTTCTAAGGCTCTATCCGTGACTTGTGGTGTACAACAAGGTAGTATATTAGGGCCACTGCTGTTTAATATTTATCTTAATGGTAAAAATTAACCCTAGTGCCATATTCATTATCTACGCTGCTGACAGTAGTATTTTTTAACGGTATTGATATCCATGAATTGGTATATACATGTAATCACACAATGAAAGCATTGGAGAACTGGTCAAAATCTTATTCTATGCAAATAAATGAATTAAAAACAAAAGTAGTAATATTTGGACCGAAAAAAAGTTAATTCCAGAGCATAGAAATATTTTCCTTAATTACCGTCCAATAGAAATTGTGGAGCATTTTAAATGTCTCGGTCTCGTGTTTTCTGTAAATACGTTTTAGGATAGTCATATAAACTATTTAGTAGGCAAATAGCTCACATAACTCGAATAATTGGTCGTGTTAGATACCTTCTTCACACAAGAATCAAGTTACGTGTGTATAATTCACTTTTTATTCTCATTTGAATTACTGTCAACTAGTGTGGGTGACAACCACATTTTCAAACTTGCTAAGTGTTTATTTGGTAAAAAAAAATGTCTTCGACATATTTAAAACGCGCCCTACAGAGCGTCACGTGCAAACTTTTTTATCGTTGCCACGTGATCCCAGCATACAACCTATAAAAATATCAATTAATTGTACGATATAAATTAGAAACCAAGATGAAGTAAATAAGTAATATAAATATATACGTAATCTCGCCCAACTACAAAAGGAGAATTGACATATACTACAAGACATGGAGAGAATTGGGTAGTACCTACACCTCGTTTGAACTACAGAAAAGAATGCCTGTGTTATACACTTCCGTCATTATTAAACGCTTTTCAGCTTATGCATTTTGATTTCTTTGCCTGTAAGTACAGCGAACTCCGTGCAATATCTCTAACCATGGGACCATAATTTTTGTTTTGTATGCCTATATACCTTTGCGTTTTCGTTGTCATAATACCTTTTATGCATGTTCATTCTTCCCACCGTAGTGCTTCTTAGTTGCCATTAATACAGGGACTGTGGGCTCGTCGAGCTGCTAAGCGCAGCTTTTTTTCCACAGCCCCTCCATCTGTATTTTTAGAAGGTGGAAATAAACTCATTTGATTTGGTTTGATATAAAAAGTTAGTTTCTAAAAAACTTAAAAAACTACTTTTTCTTAACGTCACTATTTTTTTCTAAATGGTCCCTTGGGCAAAAACCAACAAGGCATCAATATTTTTCTTCTGCGGTGCTTAGTTTTGAGAGGTGCGATTTCGCCTGTGTTTTGTGAAACACGTTGTATATATATATATATAGCTGAAGTGGGGTAAATATAAAACAATGAACCGGAAAATGATTATAAGTCAAATATGCGTACTGTCGGAGTTACCAATACGAAGTTTATAACGTTTCGAGCGGGGTCCGCTATTCATCAGCGGTCCCCGCTCGAAATGTCGACATAAACTTAGTGTTATTAACTCCGACACCACGCTTATTTAACTTGTGTAGTGTATATATATATATATATATATATATATATATATATATATATATATATATATACAACGCGGGCATGGTGGCGGGGGGCCGAAGGCGTGGGGTATAACTGAGGAAAGCAAAACCCTTGATGAAAACAGCAACAACGGGTGGCTATTCTCGACGTTTTCGGCCGAAGTCCGGCCTTCGTCAGGAAGACGAAGGCTGGACTCCGGCCGAAACGTCGAAGGATGAACCACCCGTTGTTGCTGTTTTCATGAAGGGTTTTGCTTTTCCTCTCAGTTACATATATATATATATATATATATATATATAGGGAGAGAGAGAAGATAAATATGTAACATGTGTTTTAGAGCGCAGCTCTTAGGCGCCGTTGCGGCTGATGGCACGCCGTGCCGTCGGCGACGGCATCGGCAGTACGGTACATAATAGGTAAATTTCCCCGCTAAATTTAGCGGAAAATTTTCCCCTAAACGTAGCGATGCATATAGGGAGAGAGAGAGAGATAAATATGTAACGGGTGTTTTTTTTTAATCTTGCAGATTTAAAAAAGAAAAGTCATTCAGCTACACTTATGCGGTTTGTGGGAGTGCGTTAAACAGCCAGGGGAGCATTATGTTGGTGGTTAATCTTTGAAATAAGTCTGCTAATAATTAAATTCACAAATTTACTTTTTAATTAGTCAAAATAGACATGGTTTCAATTAGAAACTTGCCGAGCGTTATCAAAAACCACTACATCAGTTATTTTCAGAAAGACTTTGAGCGCATGAGAAGTGTAGTAGTGCACTAAATTTACCACTCTTGGAGCAGGTACAGGCTAGCGGTTGCGTTGAGGCACCCGCGCAATTTTTCCGTCTCTTATCTAGCCCCAGACTTCTACTTGCTACATGAGTGGTAACTTCAGCACACTACTGCGCGTCTCACGCGCTCAAAGTCTCTCTAAAATTACTTATTTAGGGATTTTGGATGACGCCCAGCCAATTTCTAATTGGAACAATATGATTATTTTCACAAATTAAAAAGTTAATTAACAAATTGTAATTAATTAGCCGACTTATCAAAAGTTTAGCCACCCCCATAACGTCAACCTGAGAGTATAACTTACTCGCACAAATCGCATAAGTGTAGCTTTCACGGCTTTTTTTAAACAAATCTGCAAAAAGAAAAAAAAACGCTTATATATATATATATATATATATATATATATATATATATATATATATATATATATATATATACTTCTCTTATTCGAATGGTCATTTGTGCTCAAATGTTCCTGTAGAAGGGAAGCTTAATTTATTCATTTAGCAATTCTGTACCCTGGATAATTGAAAACGGCCGCTTTAATTACGGTCTTCATAGAATGAAAATAGCCCTTCCAATGTTACCAAATAGCGGATAGATATATTAACTCTCTCAGCAAACAAAGTACGTTGTTATTGTTTGTTTAACGAGTGATAGGGTCACAGTTAAAAGAGTTGCATTTGTATAGCATTTCATGTTTTGTATTAACTCTTCTTACCATTAAATAATATTGTTTATTTTTTCAATAGGTATAATATGTGTAACCTGTGTGTCTTCTTGCATTACCGCCGCTGCTGAAACCTTTGTGAGCTGGAAGTTCGTTAAGCTGAACATGCATCTTTTTTCCCCAACTCCCACGAGTAAATGGCAGTATTAAAAAGTAAAGGGTAAATCATTTTTGAATTTCATTGCTGCGGGTCATTTTACGCATTTAGAGTTTTAAACTGCATCGGTTGTCTGTTTCCATACCCTGCTGAAATATACAAATCTTGTCACACGTGCTGTCCCTCTACAGGCAGTCCCGATCCGCAACAAGTTGTTCATGAAGCGAGTATAAATCTTTTTTTGCGGAGGACTCTCTCTCTCTTCCTGAAATTACTGCTCAACATTTCGTCGCAGTGTTTGCGTGTTTTCAATTGTTTGGATAATATTTTTCGTGCATTTTCTTTCTCACTATATGTCATGTGCTATTATAAGATTGCTTAATTGTCGATTGTTCCGGATAACGAAATATAATTTCGATAATGTTTTGTTTCGTCCGGACCATACAGACGTCCGGAATCATACTTGCAATAGTTTCATGAATCGACTCCTAACGATACATGACTCGTTGGAAAACATCGTCTCAGGTGACAAGACGTATATTTTCAATTGCAGTCTGTAAAAACGAAAAGAGACAATCGATTCAATGAAATCTCCTGCGACACCGACAATGAAAATCTGAACTGTGGAGAAGTGAGAAAACCGCAAATGCTGTTGTAGGGGATTACTTATAATGACCCGTCGGGCTGTTTTCAATAATACAACTTGATGATATAGAACAATATATGACAATAAATTAAAAAAAAATATGTTGGCATTTTAGTGAAGGTCTTTGCGAGGGCGCTGAATATATGTTGGACCTTAGAAGGGTAGGTCCTAAGAAAGCCCGTCAGTCAGTGCTTGTCGTCTTCATTTCTTTGCGTTCGCGCACAGGCTAGATTCTCTACTTGGATAAGGGAAGATAGTATGTAGGATAGAGGGGCAACGCTTAAGTTGTAAGCTTTCCTCAACAGACCACGTTTTGCTCCCGCTCATGTTTTGTATATTCACATTTCATATCTATAAATGTAATAAAGGGAAACATAACACAATGTTAAATCCATAAGCACTTGCCGCAGCTGCGCCAGCAGTGTTGTGTAGAGGATTCCATCCCTAGGATAATACAGGTCCATTCCCAAAATAATGTGTGCAGATGAAGGTGGAGATGATTGATGCTTTTTTTGTTCTTTTTGAATTGTCTGCAATTGAAATAAGACATAAACGTACTCGTAAAAATCGTGCGTCATGTTCAATTCAGCTTTTTGTCCGCAAGCCGCAGTGGCTAGAGGGCGATTGTGTCACATCTGGACAGCGACTCTGGAATACGGCTTTATCAAAATAATGTTGTAGGAATGTTTATTGCAAACGGAAGCCACCGTATGGAAGCGGGTTAAGTGACATGTGACCATATCTCTACAAAATTATGTTTTATTAAGGAAAAACTGCTGTACTAAAAAATCGATTATAAATGTGCTTGTATCGTTTTTGCCTATTTTTTATGTCCTTGCGCCTATTATATTATGCCACAATACAAAATTCAGCAGACTTTTCGTTTTAACCGAAAAATAATGATACATATCCTTGGCTGTAAAAACAAAAAATCGCAAAAGACAAAAAAAACACACATAAAACAACTTTTCGTATAAACTTTTAATATCAGTTAGAACCATTAAATTCCAGTTAATAACTGCTGGAGCGGTAATGTAAAAACAAATTTGGTAAAAACCTAGATACACCGATTTCAAAGAACGTTCGCTACAGGTACGGCTGGTTTTGTCAAAATCCTGCCATTTTAAACTTATATTCTAAGTATTTGATTTTTTCACGATAATCACCGTTCTAGAGACCGTTCGGAACAAATGATAGACGTACACAGACGAAAGAAATCTAAAAAAGAAACACTAAAGCATTTCCCAAATTAAGTTAAAATCAAATATCGGAAACTGTTTCACCAATTGATATCTCAAAAACTTATCAGAGGTGCATTGCTAATTACTGACGTAACCGATGCATAGATTTCGCCCGTAAAACGCTGTTTAATAATTCTGTTTGTATTTATAACGGAGTTAATTTTTTTCAAGCCAAACATGCGTAGGATCATTATCACAGTTAACATACACCTCGCATCTAAACTGAAAGCCTTTAATTCCAGAACAGTTTAGAATTATACCTCCTTTTTAAGCATACAAAAAGTTCGGTAGATAAATAGTACAGATCAATCTGATTATATTTCCCTGCCTACATTCAACTTCAAAAGACAGAACAGGCGCGAGTGACATTACAGAAATAAATAAAAAAAAGTTCCCTTCAGCTCTCGTTGAAGCTTTTATGCATATTGTTAATGGCATACCTTCATTAGATCGAATACCTGGATAATACCACTAGCCCCTTCCTTCATTAAATCTGAATGTATCTCGAGCCTCTGTATGCCATAATGATAAATTCCAAAATACCATAATGTCCGTATACTGATCGATCCTTTTGAGCTCTTTATATCGGAGATGGCCGTGGCCGCATCCCTGCACAAAACAAAAAGAAAAAAGGAACCACATTTAATTGGCGTAAACGCTGAAAAACCGCACGACAAAATTTGTATACCGTGTTCTTGCGGTGGATATTAATAGGCCGTGAGCAGTGTGCTAAGTCAAAATTCCACAAATGTGTTTTCTTTTAGGTAGTCCGCACCCTGTGCGTTGTCCGCACATGATCCATGCTACGCACGGAAATAAACTCATGCAACGCACCTTGAACCATATCTGGTTGATTAGCGCACAATGAAGCCTGTCTAATTGGGTCAGTACATGAATAAAATGAATTTTGCGATAATTGTGGCATTGGAGCCCACTAAATTTAAACCGAATTTTTTTTCCCAGGAACGCGATAGAATCGCGGATAAATTATGTTTAATTGTAGGGCCGTGGCACCTCTCACTGAAGATGGCCGCCATGCATGGTGACGTAAACTGCCTCGTCTCTACATATATTTTATTACTTCAGTGTCCCTAGCGACGGGGTTGCCGCACTCCATCCATAAACTTGCACACTCACCCAAACTTCTTGCTCATGGCCCTCACGGTTTTTGGGCGCTTCGTCGGATTTGCTTTCCCATTTTTCCACAGTGTTTCTAGCGGCGAATTTCGTCGTTGCTCGCTTCGTAAGAGTCTTCTGTTTTCTAAGATTTCGACGTGCATGAGAGCAGCGATTATTAGGAAGAACTTTTTGAAGCTGGTCATTTTGACTTTGATCCGCTGGCGACCAGCTCCAGTGACGGCGGTGAGAACGCCGAGGACAACGATGACGAGATGAGTGATGGCGCTGCTGAAAACGCTCAGCAGCGAGGTCTGGAATGGTGCCTGTTTACGTTTGACAATACTGTATTCCACTATGTGTGAGAGCGACGCCGGAATTACATACTATACGGGGCATTTACTGGACGCCATATTTGAGGGTTGTGTTTAGAGCGTATGATTATACGAGCTCAAATTGATAGGCAGCTAGGACGCAATCCTGATGAAGCGGAATGCACGCTACGGAAAACTAAAGGAAGCTCATTGTCAACATGCGCTCTGCAGAGCTCAGGAAGAAATACAGAGCCCACAATTGAGCGATCCTAGTCAGATTGGTCACGTGGTTTTGACACATTATTATGTGACTCCTATGGGCTGGTTACGCCAATATTCTGCCAACGTTGCTTGGTCGCCAGATGCAAACGATTAATCGTAGGAAAATCAACATTGTATTGATTACTGCTCCATAAAACGGAAAAACGTGCGGTGTATAATTGCTAATCAATGAGTACTTTACAATACAAGTAATTGAGCCAGGTTAATTTGATATTCTGACCCTCTATTATAAAAAGCACATTAAAATAATTTTCTGATCACAAACTCCGTCCAGTCTCGTCAAACTGAACAACATTAAATAGACAAACCATTACATGTTCCGAAACTATAGATAGGTGTCACCGCGCAAAATTAGAACTTTTAAACGTGTCTAGTCTGCGCACTATAATTCAAAGAATACTGTACATAAAATATGGTTATTTTAACTCGCACTTTTGTTTTGTGGAACGATCCGGGGAAATGTACGCTGAACACTACTAAAGATCAGCCCAAAATATCCCCGCTAGTATAAGCACATTGACATTGATGAGTTGAATTAATTTTGAATGCTTTTTATGCCGTATACTACACATAAAAATAATATTAAAATAAAAAAGAACGTAAAAATATGTGTTGAATATTTTGGTTGGGCGAGACGGTTCATCCTGATAAGGGCGAAAGCGGGAAGCAGGGTCACTGTAAAGGGTGTACGGGTGCGCAAAAGCCTACTAAAAATATCTATCGGCAAGATAAATGATCGCGCCTATTAAACAGAAACGAAAGCGGAAAGTCGCAGCTTCCCTTCTCTGGCGTCCAGAGGAACGAACACCCTTCCTTCAGAATCCAAACGTGTCCTATCGCTTGTGTCAAAATCAGGTATTGCTAGTCTGAAGGTCCCCGGACCCGTTCCAGGCGAATGCGGGTATCTCTCTGTGCACCTAAACGGCCGGCTGTATGTTTTTGACGTAACGCAGCCTGGTACTTAGAGGTGAACGTGCCTAGCGTTCTAGCCAAGTACGCTAAGTGGACGTAAGCCTTGCCTGTGTTTTTTTTTTATTCTAGCTCAATAAAACATTAACGCCCCCCCCCCCCAAAAAAAAAACAACAACAATTGTTTTGTTTATTTTGACCAACCATTTTAATATGGCGTCAGAAAACTACCATACCAATATTTTACTGCAGTGTGACATAAATTTTTAAGAAACTTAAGAAATTACGCGACTGCTCATTACCGAAACCGAAACTGTACAGGGGAGGAAAAGAAAATGTAGAAAAGGAAAGAGTTGCCAAAAGTCACGTGGCTACACCCGACCGAGTTTCCTTTTTTAATGAGTTAGCATTAGAACCCTCGTTTTGACGAAAACCCGGCGGTGTCTGTCGAATGTCAGGTACGGGAAGAGAGGGAGAAGTAGGCGAGAGGGTTATGCAGTACAAAACTCCAATTGGTCCAAAGCAATGACGTCAGCACGCGTCACCCTCTACCCCTCCTTCATCTCTCTCCGTAGCTGACAAACTGAAAGACACTGCCGGAATTACGTTAATTTGAGCCCTTTGATATTCGTCAAAGTGACGCGCACAGCTGAAGCGCGCAGCCAGAGAGGTGGACGTGTCGCGCTACACCCCTTACATAAGAAAGTGTTAATGATGATTGAGATCGCGTCATCAGAGAAGGCCAACGCTGGACCAAGGTTCGAAACGAGTGCCGCGTAAGCGCTGGGCTTCGAGTTATGTTTGCACTTTGAGCCGAACGTTGACGTAATCGTCGTGTCCACTCTGGGCCCAGCGTTGGCCTTAGTCTGACGACGACATCTCATTCAGCGCTACGGCTTGTTCTCTAGAAGCCGTTGCGCCGCGGTGAGGGGGAATGCGGGCGCAGTGTCGTCAATAAGGTCAGCGGCACCCGCTGACCCTAGTGACGCTTCGGTACGAATCGCATGGTTCTGGTTTTATTCTCACTGAGCACTTTGGTGTATCTCACTGGTTGCGATCTCATGTGGCGCTTCTGTATAAATCATTATTACGAAGTATGGCATTTATATCTTTTGAATACCTAAGCGTGTGGTGCTATGGGCTATCCCCACGTAATGTTTTATTGCCCTGCGTGTAGCGCTTCTTTGTTATATATGTTGTTTACACTTCCGAATGAAAACGAGCGAATAAACACGTATATTTTAATACAAAAAACACTGTGAACGTAACAATCACTTAATACTAAAAGACTGTTATAAAATTTGAGGAGTTAGATTATATAGCTTCAGAAAATAAATAACTTATTTATGGAAATAACGAGGTTGGTAGTGTATTGTATTTCAATCTTCTATTGCCAGCAGTAATGTCGATTTTGCAACACACTGTGGACGAAGAAATTTCACGTAATTTAACAAAATAATCTAGACGGGGGAATATTTCATGAGGAAGTAAATGCAAATGTTATCTGAGAAGCTTTTTGTGATTAAATACTCGATGAAGAAGCGAAAGTCAGAATGCACGGCAGTGGAGAGAAAGTGACTCTATGTTAGCTAATTTTCGTAAACTTGATACACAAGTACATCTAGAGTGGTCAAAATAAGTTGAACGATCGATATAATTTGACGGCTTGTAGGGTTTTACATAAGTGTCATTAGAACGAGTACCTTACAGCAGAAGGGTGTTCTAGCTTGGAGCCTAATGATAGGCTCGTTCGATTTACCTGCGCCTATGGTACCGGTGCAGAAATGTGGAAGGCAGAGTATTACCGGTATGCGTATTGATATAGGACAGTAGAGATAGTGTAGTCTAGTCGTTATACTAAGTCGGTCGCTAGTTCGACGTGATGGCGCAGATATCGCGGAGAAAGGCTACAGTCATCAGCAAGAGATGTTATAAGAGTAGTCAGCCATGGATGAGCTGCTTTCCAGCTTCGAATACCAGGCACCTATTACACGTGAACAACTCCTAGTGATGTGTAGACGGATTCCTTGTGACAGTTGCAATGTTGAAACAATGCGTAGTTGGGTTGAATGACAAAAACAAATAAATAGTTTGCGCATAACTACTCTAATAATACATAGCGGAGAAGAAAAGTAACCAGTTGCACGACGCCATTGAATTCTAGCGCCTTCCAATCAGTCGAATAGAGTGATTTGGTGTTAAGGCCCACCTGAGCTTCCAGGTAGCATGCTGAGGAACGCCCAACTTGGGCGAACGTTTGCCACACGTAAATGCCTAACTTAGACCAGATAGGTTTTGCTCCCTGGCACTTGTCATTGCGAAAATGCGGTGTCTAACTATAGCCCTATTTGAAGGACACTAAGGCACGCCAAAGTTTGCCTTTTCTCTGGTCCGCGACATGAGTGTGAAAGCAATTGACATATCTGTGCCATAACTGCCAAAGTGACGCCTAATTTGGGTATTTCTGTCATGGCAAATTTTGGCTTTTCTCTAGTCCGCGACAGGAGTCCCAGTGTCAGTGCCAGACTTGAGTCATAACTGACAAAGTAAATCCTAACCTGGAAATTCGGAGCATGCCAAAATTTGGCTTTTCTCTGGCTAGCCACTGGAGTCCCAAATAACTGCCAAAAGTTCCAAAGAATGCCAAGAGGCCTGCAGTTTGGAATTTCCCTCGCGTGCCACAAAAATGCTCTTTCACGCACTCCAAAAGAAAATGAAACTAAAAAATCGTTGGAAGCACGATGGTCAGATGTCATCATCTCCGTTCCCATGCAGCACGGCGATACTTGGCAGTATCGTGCCAGGACCGGCCGAAAGTCACCTCGAATATCGCTCAAATGCCCAGTTTTGCATTCCTGTTTTATATCTTGCAGGTATCGCCGTACGGTCCTTTTGGCCCGGCCTAGTGTTCGCGAAATATCGCTGAAAAAATCTGCAATGCGTCTGCTCTGTATTGGCCGGACGCCGTACAAGTATGTGTTTTATGAGACGTTGCACATCATTTGTCGGATATCACTCGAATAAACAGAGGAACGCAAGTTTTTTATCAATCTGAGAAGTTTCTTAAACCACTGTCATTACACGCAGTTTATTCTCAACATATTTACAAAAGCAATACTTCCCAATAAACCGTAAAAGCTAATAATAAAGCAGAAATGACAATGTTTTGATGCCAAGCAAAACTAATAAATTAAAATCGGAAACCCAGGGAGATTGAGAGGCAAGCGGAACTACTATCAGAAGCATGCTTGAAGTATAATTACTAATAAAATAGCGATTTCATGTATGCCTTGATAGATGTGTAATCTGGCTCGGGCAGCCCAAAAGCGCAGTCGAGAAAGAGGTTTGCGCACATTCAAGGAACGTCTCGTCGTCAGCGATGAACAGTTAATGACGAAGCGCGTCCAACGAACAGCAAAATAATTCCACGCACTCCGCCGAATAAATGGCCATTATGGGGTATCCACACGAAGGAGATATCCACCCCTTTCCTCCGCGGAGCGCGCATCACGTGCGCCCTACGTCATCCTTTTTGACGCCTCGCGGCGCCGTTCTCCTCCGTCGCGGAGGCGCGGAGGCTTCGTACTGCTAGCACGAAAGCTCCGCAGGCGCGTGGCGGAGCCGAGGACGGAGCTTCCCGGGTTGTTGACGTCACGACATCCGTCCGCGGAGTTCTCCTTCGTGTGGATACCCCTTTACCGATAAATTGGCATGGACGTATTTCGGCCTTTTACGACGAAAAACCATGGCCACGTCACCAATGCACGAAAGCAACAGAACACTGAAGAGCGCATTTCGGAACCTGGACCTTCGTGGCCCGCCTATTTCTATAACTTGGCAAACGTCGAAAACAACAGCCCCTGACATATCATCAATGCGACAGATAGAGTTAGGTGACAAATTTTCGTCGAAGCGTTTTTGTACTACGCGTCCTACGGAGAGCGGTCAGACGTTTCGCTCCACCCTTCTGATTTGCTTAAAGCGGCTGTCACGCTCGTGGACAGCCACACGAAGACACAGAAGCAAGTGGGGAGGCTTAACAAAACCCGAGGTCGAGGAGCATGAACAATGCAGCTAAGCTCCCTCTGCATCTTTGACTCACTGTATACCAGAACTGAGCTATGTTACGTCACGGCGCGGTGATGGCGCGTAGGTCGGACTCCCGGTCTCGGGATGTGGGCGGAAGTGCGCCCTACGTATCTAGGGCTGTGCCAAAGAGTCGGGTAAGATTTGAAGGTCACTCTTCATGTGTTTCTTGCTTACTCGGTCCATTCAAGTACGTGAAGAGGGTCCATGAAAAATGAAAACCAGACGCCGTCGGACCACGATTTCTTCTGAGGGAAGCACTTTAGGTTGAATTCCCGGATACTTGTGGTCGTCAGATTTATTTGTTTTGTTCGAACATGAACGGGGGAAGATTGCAAAGTCGTACAGATAACCTGAGGACCACGTTCAGTGCATCTTCAAGTTCGAACAGCCTCCTGATCGTTCGAACTGTTGTCTGCTCTCAAACGTTTGCGCTTGTTGCCGTCTGCACGTTCAAACGACAGCTGCGCGTAGACCAACCGTTCGGTCATTGCTATAGCAAGTAAGTGCAGGACTCCAAAGACTTCAGTTTGAAGTTTGGTTGGAATAAATAAGATCAGTGTAAACAGCAGATATAAGATGTCCATAATTGTTACCACTGGCCATCACCGACCTGTTATGTCTGATTCACTTGATCCTATTTGCTTGCCATTTGCAGTATCGACATCGACCATCTCAGTTACGGTTCACGCTTTCGCAGCCCGAGCGACGTCATGACTAAAAATAGCGAGCAGTATCTCATCAAGCCAATCAATTTTTAGCTTCCATTCTGCGGCGTCCACGCGGAATGAATCGCCGCATGTCACACTATTCAAGCGAAATTTTGCAGTGTGGTGAGCCTCGTTATTTCGTGGAGGCCGCAGCAGTAGTCAGACATTGCCAGGAAGACGTAGAAATCACCATTCCAACGAGAAATAGAGCACGGGGACACACACCGATATCGAATTCCAATGGTTTGTTAACGGGCGACGGCAACGTTTTGGCCCACACTCCATCACTCATGCGCAGCGCCGGTGGCGTCCGCTAGGGGCGCTTCGTTTGCTTGCAAACATGAGTTGGTGTTGTAAGGAAAGAGAAGACAAACTTAAAAAAAAAACGTGCAGTACAGGGAAAGCTACATGTGAGAGTGTATCACGACCTGTTCTAGAGGGACGAAAAGATGAGCGGGGGAATTTTAGCCCTTTTTCCCTTTCCTCCTTTCCTCCTCTTGGCAGGTTGTCATACGCTCCCTCCCTGTAGCTTTCGCTTTACCGCACGGTTTCGGTGAGACGGAGTATATGTATTGTATTATTCCGCAGCCGAGTATTCGAATATCACCTTTTGTTAGGTGGGCGAGGAGGGGGAGGGGGTGGAGTGAAAGATTATGAGAGGAAGGAGTGCCTGGGTCGATGCTGTCAAATTATTTAAATTAAAGTTTAAAAAATCGTCGACTCCGGGATGTTGCCGTCTTAGTTAGTTTCTAGTTTCCCCAAGTGTGCAGCGGGAGCGGTGGCACAGAGCTCCGGTCGCTTCCGCTTTTTGTTATCGCTAGGCTTGCGGCAGTGCTCAATCCCAATTCAAGACACGCACAAAGCTACGCCCGCTTTTGCAAATGCGCAGCCAAAAAAATGGTATCTGTTGAGAAGACGCGCGCACGTCAATCTCGAGCGTCGCTTGCTCGATGGAAGCAGTTTCGGTAATGTCAAACCAGTCTCACGGCGTTTCCCAATATTTGCTTGTGTACCTGCGCGTGAGTACAACAATCCGGCGCAATCTGCGTTTGCAAAACCTGGTTCCGCCGTGGCAAATTATTCGACCCAACTTTGGCGTGGAGAAATCAAGAGTGAATGAAATAAGTTTACTCTGGCTTAACTCAACAACAATAACAACAACACAGACGTTTCGCCACCTATCCGGGTGGCATCATCAGTATGCAGTGGCCCGGTGGTGGGGAGAGTCAAGCCAGTCCACTCTAATCCGACAAGTCCCCGTAAACGTCCGGTGGCGGCCCCGGTTAGTGTTGCACGCCTTGGGGTCACGTCGGATAAACCACGATTCCACGAACTTCCTCGGGCGCCAACGCTGCTCACGAGCCGAGGTCGCCGCATTATCCAAGTCAAACGTATGCCCAGTCGTCCCGCTGTGGTCGACGAGCTCGGACTTACTTCGGCATGCGTGGCCTTCACCACATCTCTTCTGTGCTCCTTAAGGGGCAGTGCAACGATTTTAATGTTGAAAGAATTGGCAGTTTACATTTTTTATATTGTTTATGCAAGCCCAAGTGATCAAAAACTCGTCACCTTTCCCCGAAAAACTGCTATTCTGCTGCGTAATAGCAAAGCAAAAAACGAATTATTTGCCGATCTGCAGCCGCCTGTCGGGGTTACGGGAACTAAAATGACACCGTCTCTGGGGGTACGCGGAAGTCAACAAAACCTGTCCACCTCCGCTGCTACACTCGCCGTCAGCCCCGTGGCGAACGGTCCTTTGTTGTCGATCACTCGCCACGACTTTCGATGAGGCCTAATCCTTTCAAAGTCGACAATCGCGGAAGAAGCGGCTGGTTTCTGAAGAGAGAACCCAAGGGGAAACTACGTGAACCCCCAGAGTACGTCACTCGAAAGTCGGCGTCGAGAGTGGAGAGACACTTTGACTTTCGATTTGCTTTCATTTTTTTAATAAGAACTAGCGCTCGCAAGAAAATACGGTTTTCTGCTTTTCGTTTAATAGGTGACTCAGATTAATTTTCGCAGTTCATTTGCCGAAGTCTGAATATTGTTTCACAGCCCCTTTAAGCCGAGTGCTCCTCCGTCTGCCGGTTTCACCAATGTACGTGGCATCGCAGTCCACACAGTTCACCTTGTGCACCACACCTGTCTAAGCGTTGGCGGGGGTAATGTCTTTCGGCTTAGAAAACGCGTTCGCCAAAGTGTACGCCGGATTGAACACAGTCCGGATGCCCAAAGGGGTCAAAGTTCTTCTAATCGAGTCCGAGGTTCCCCTGACATAGGAAATACACACTATCGGATTTCTTTTGCCTCCAGTGTCTACTCTGCACTGTTTAATGCGCTTACGCGTGTCACTTATGAAGGATCCTGGATAATTGCGGCTGTCCAAGGAAGTGGAGATCCTTGTCAGTTCTCAGGACCGGAGGTCATCGTTCCAAGACAACACATCGCAACGCGACAGTAGTGTCCGTACCACGGTGCGCTTGTGTTCAGCCGGGTGATGGGAATCAAAACACAAAACATTTCCGATGTCACACGGTTTACGGTACACTTCAGTCTCTACGACACCACCACCCACCCGACGCGCCAATACGCCCAAAAACCGCAGCACACCGTCCCTCTCAGTTTCACACGTCAACTGGATAGCCGCATAAATACCATTCAGCGCCATGTGTAAAGCATGCATGTTAACCTTTTTGGGGATTACGAAAGTGTCATCCACATACCGGCAGTACAATTTCAAGGGGAAAGATAATGAGTTCATGACCGACTTCTCCCCATATATTTTGTTACCTAATTGGCCACCGTAACGGACACAGGGCTTGCCATCGGACAACTTTCAATCTGATGGTACACCACGTTGTCAAAAGTAAAGTAAGTCTGGTTTAAACAAAACCTCAACAAAATCACAATATCCTCTACAAGTAAGGGCGTGCGGGATCCCAACGTGCAATCATCTAGCAAACGTTTTTCACGACATCAACAGCTAACCCAATTGGCACATTCGTGAACAAAGAGACGACGTCAAGAGAAGCTCTTACTTTGTCATACTCAAGCTTCTGCGTACGGTCAGCTAGTTACGAAATCCCGACATTTCACAAGTGACAGCGCTTTCTCCTCAGTCAACGGCCTCAGCAACTCTACCAGAAAGTTCGATGGGGCGTAGGTAGGCGATCCAAGAAACGAAACAATCGGACGTAGAGGACAGCCTTCCTTGTTCACCTTTGGAAGCCCGTAGACCTTAGGGGTGGACCCATAAGACGAAAAAGGCGGCGATAAAGAACCTCATCGAGACTTCCTTTGCCTTAAGCCTGCGCAAATGATCCACAACTTGTCTTTCTGATTCGCGCAGTTGGTTCAACATTCAACTCTACAAAGCTCAAAGGGTCACTAAGAATCCTACACATTTTTTTCTTAATAATCGCTTCGGTCTAAGAGAACAGTGGCCTTTCCCTTGTCTGCCGCAAGGATTACGACAGAGGTATCTGGCTTTAAGTCAGCTAAAGCCGCGCGTTCGCCTCCACTCAAGTTAGCGCGGATGTTCTTAGCGTTTGACAAAGTGCCAAAAAGACACGCAAAATAAAATCAAAAGTTGCCGCCAGAATAAAATTTGATTTCTATTTAATTAAGTTGGAGACCACCCGTTTATATCCAATACCTAATCATCCGAACTTCACGGCACTAAACTTAATTGTGGCACTTGTTTGTCGCCTTTGGCCCGTAGCGGCCAGATGGCAGACGAACTATAAGGAAGCGAAGTTTAACTTCGGCATTTGTTCTGCGACTTGTGCCCAAAGATGCCAGATGACAGCCGAACTACCAGCGAGTGAAGCCTCACTTTGGAACGTCTTTGGCGTATTAGGTTCAAAATACCCTTAGTAGTAGTAGTTAGTGGTGAGGGTAGCGAAAAACCGGAACGTGTTGGCCACTCCTTTGGTGAGGGCGAGTTAGTTCCGGGAATGGGAAGACGATGAAAGGAGAGATCAGAAAAAAAGTTAAAGGAAGAGAGGTAAGAAAAAAGAACGGATTGAAAAGAAAAGAGAGGAAAGAAATAGGATGAAAAGGGATCAGAAAGAAAAAAAGAAAGAATAAAAAAAGGAACGATTGGTCAGCGTGTTCTTGTGACTCGATTGTTGATGTGTTGCCATCGCCCAGTGTATGTCAGACACCGGGGTTAGAGGCGGTCAAATAAACTGGTGTCCTCCAGGGACTTGAGAAGTGCGGTGAATGATCTCGAGACATCGCATGCAGAACCCGGGGAAAAAGAATGTCCTCTGCTGTAGCACTTGCTACGCCTGCTTGCCGCAGGCCGTCGAGAAACGATTTTCATTTGTCCGCTAGAGTAGGGCAGGTCCAGAGGAGATGGTCCTGGTCCTCGGGAGCATCACAGGATGGACAGTTTGGGTTTATTGTTGGGCCCATACGGTGAAGGGTTTTGCAATAAAAGCACAACCAGTGCGAAGTTTGTGCAGTGGAGAAGCGGAGCCTCGGGACAGCTTTGGAGGCACGCGTGTGGGTGGCTTCCCGGTAAATACGTGAGTGTCCGGATGTAGTATTCTCTATTTATTTTGTAAATAATAAGTTTGGCCTTATAGATCTTTTGTATAACAAGTCTTGGTACATTAATGTGGTAACCTACATTAGGGAGACGATCGGCTGTCTCATTGCCCGAGATACCGACCTGTGATGGCAGCCATTGGTATGCTATTTGCCATCCTTTAGACTAAGTTTCTTGTCATGTGTCCAATGTTACTAAATAATAAAAATATTTTATTTGAAACTGTGCCAAGGTTTTTGTTCACTATACTGCGCAAAGACGAAGCACATCACCGTCAAGAAGCGTGCATGCCCCTTGACGCTCTGAGGCCGCGGAAATCTTGTCAATTGTCTAAGACGACGGTCGCTCTAAAGAATGTGTGGCACAGATTAGGCCCCCGGTTATCTTGTTTCGGCTGGAAAACACTGTGGTCAACGAAATACGCGACCTCTGACTGTCTTTCAAGTCCCAAAGCCCGTATTCGGTACATTGAAAGTAACAAAAACTCGAGCAAATTATGTTGCATTATCGGTTTCTAATTTAAACCTAGTCAAATATTTGCTCAGGAAACATAGTTTTGTCACAAGTTTTTTTAAGCATGACCCACTTTTGCTGCACGATTAACATGACAACACTCCCAGAATATCGTTTTTTATATATTTAGTAAAAAACATTGTAATTTTTACAACTTACCAACATATGTTTATTTTTTTATTTATTTAAATCCTCGAATTTAAGCATATGTTACATACGTTTTATAATACGTAACGAGGCCGCACAGACGCTATACATAGCTGCGGCTGTCTACATCTTAATCAAGTATAAAGTTTCTGCTTCAAAATTTTCATATTAAAGATATTTGTAGATTAGTATATACCAAACATTGGAAATTTATAATAACAATATATCAAGAAACTATCTGTTGAATATCATCTAAATTCATCCTGGCGTAGCTATGGTTCTCAAGAATAATAGTTTTACGCAGAGTGTATTTTTTTCAGAAAAAGACGCCATGCGCATTTGTAATATTCTTGCAGCTTTCAGTGGCCATAGCCATACTACACCTTCGTTTGAACGAGCCTTATTTCAACACACAGACTCTCCCAACACGATCTAATAATTTGAGAAATGTTGGAGGCTTCTGTGTTATGCTTAATTGTCTTGCACGCCAATGACGGTCCTTAACCTGTGGCCCTCACACAAACAAAGAAATTAAGTTCTCGCAGGTTAATGACGCTAATGCTGAATACCCTTATTCCACGCTTTATTTTAAGGAAAAATTGATTTCAATACGGGCTATGGTTTTATCATAAATATTACAGTGGTGGATCTTTTCAAACAAGATGTACACATTCAAAATAAATAAAATAGAACTTACTTGTAGTTTATAAGAAGCCCAAATTCAGTCTTGCTTTTTGGATTTGTTGCATGGTCGTCTATGACTTGTTGAAGCCAATGAATGCCCTTGTATCTGATGTCAAAGATAGTTACACGCGGATTTTTATAATATAGGCTATCCAAGAAAATGTAGTCGCATACTCCAGGCTTCGTTGCCACTTTTGATGTTGCGAGCCAAATTCCGTACGTGCAGATGACTGGTTTCATAACCATGGGAATTGCTAAAATGTAAGATACATTTATTATATCAATAGCTCAAAAGCAGCCAAGTAATTTGCAGAGTTTATACAAGAACAAGAAATCAATATTAAACATATAAATTAATCACACCAGTCTTGAAATATTTTTTAATATATTTTCATCATCTAATCGAATACGTATAATAAAAAATAGCCCTGCAAAGGCAGCTTCTAAAAACCTACTACACATATCATAAACGTAGAAGAATATTTGAACACCAGTATAGGTTTTATTACACGACGTTTCGGAAATATACTTCCGTCTACTGCTGTTCAAACATATTTTTACGTTTACGACTTTCTTAGTGAAGACTTGTTCGTTAGTACAGTTAATACACATATCATGTAGAACCTTGGAACACTACAATTTAATTGTCTTTAGAGCACTTCATGTGAAGAATAAACTGAAGGATCTGCTCAGTATTGAGTCTAAATACCTGCGTAGCCTTAACCTTTGTACTTTTAATTGACCCGCGTCTAATTCATCGTAGACACCAGGTCACCGCGCACCGCAGACGAGTGAACAAGAAGCATCGTACACCTTGCAGTTCTGAATGCTGATAGAGTTGAGTTGAGTGTGATTTATCCTCTGCCCACGTCGCGGCCATTTCTATCGAGGTATTCAACATCCCTAAAAAGCGCAAGGCGTTAACGGATCTAGATCCCGCAGTTCTAAAGGTTCTGAAAAAAAAATAGATTTCTTTAACGAGTGACGGTAGCCGTAACGCGTTGGTTTCTTTTATTTAGTGGTAATGGATTCCTCTATTTGGAGGTAATAGGTAACTATGTTCGTTATTTGTTTTGTAATGTTTACAACACTGATTTCTAGGCGCCACACCAAAATAATTATTGCAATCATCCCACATACATTCAAAGATCTGAATATTATTCCGCACGCCAACACTCACACTTCAGAAAAAAAACAATGCCCACGCATTTTGTCCCGGAGTCGAAAAACGATGTCGCCTTCAACATCAGGCCGGGGGAAGGAGTTAAATTCTGATGTTAAATTCTGATCTCAGTACGGGACAATATTCCTTGTCCGTTCCAAAAGTAACGCAAATGTAACGTGTATTACGTTTCAACGTTAACGGTAAGGCGTATATTTTGTCTTAAATTCCATTATGTTGGTAACACGTTCCTTTTACTTGCAATTAACGCGCAACGCGCTAAGTGATTCGAAAGATCCAAGAAGACGATGGCGACGAATGAACAGTGGAATGGCGAAGACGTCAAAATGAAGGATATTGGATAAAGAAGAGAATTATGAAGATATGCAACTGTGGAATTAATTTGTAGACTATTCCAATTTCCGTAGCTCACTGGATTTCTGACATGGAGTAACCTGTTACATATATTCATACTTTCATAAGAAGGGAGTGTTTTCTAGCTACTACGTTGAAGGCGATAACACGAAGGATTTTCCGTGTTATGTCAAGATGGCACAACTGGTCGAGTTGGTCAGAGAATCGGCGAGGGAGTCGATCGCGTAACTTCTTTCATCAATATTCGTGAAGGTAAATCTGGCTGTTTTAAGTTTCAAAGAAATAATGCTACGGCCAGGTTGGAGAGTCTTTGAAGATACATTGAACGCGACGAAGATTCCTTAAGCTGTGGAAATAAAACGTCAGCGAATAACCCAGAAAAATAAGCTGATGCAGGCCATTGTTGTTTTCCTAAACGGGAAAGAGAAACACAGTATTGACGCAGTAGTGGCAGACATATTTGATGGTCATTCATCAAGTGTAGACAAATATCTTGACTTCTATGACTGCGCTTTTGACAGGAACCTCCGGAACTCAAAACAAGGCAGCATCAATAAGATGCGTGTTTTAATGGCATCACAAATACGGTATCTTTAGACTGACAAACTGGAATCAGTTCAGACGACGTCGGGAGAACGCCGAGGGCGGTGGTGCAAGAGACGTACAAGCTACCTTCGACATCCTCGCGATAGACCGATATCTCCTCCACTTGTGAGATGCCTGACGAGTACTCACCAAGATATGGACGACCTAGAGACTCCTGCGCAAGCTACAACTACGAACCGACGAACTCTGACGAAATGTGGAAGACTACGGAACCGCGTTGGTTGAGAGAAATTGGCTTCAGCTATGCAATGGGTTACAGAGAGCGTAAGAAACCGCCAGCACTTGGGCGGCCCTCCGCACCGTTCTTCCTAACCCATTGCGTAACTGAAGCCAATTTATCTCCGCCAATGCGGTCGTGTAGTCTTCTACCCATCTACTCCTCCGGACCCAACGCGCTTCAAGACCAAGACATCCAAGGCTTTGAACACGCTCCTAAATGGACCGCAGCAGGACAAAACCTTTCATTGTAAACGAACTGGAGTCCAGATACCTCGCAGCCGGCCAACGCCCCGACTACGCCGAAATCTTCTACAAAAACAAGCCGACCAAACTGAACATACATCTCTTGGAGTCGGGGATACGAGCTATCCTCACGAAGCTCACACGCACCACCGCCACGGGGAAGGACGGGGCCGCGTATATAATGCTATACAACTTCAACAAGGTGTTAAAGACGGAGAGAATCCCACGGGAACAAAAGCACGCGGATTTTACCCTCATTCCCAGGCGTGGCTAACTGCTGGAATTTTATAACCTGCTACCCATCTTGCTAGCATCGTGTGTAGAAAGACTCATGGAGCATGTCGTCCTGTCACGACAACGACCATACCTCCAGGAACGAGCGTACTTAGCGGATAATATGTACAGATTCATACAGCACCTCTCCACGAAAGACGTCTTTTTTCATCTCAAGGAAGAGCTCCTGGATTTCCAAGGCCGAGGCCAGGCGAAAGCGGTGCTAGCCATTGACCTCAAATGGTCCTTGGATGACATCTCGCACAATATTTTACTACGAAGACCCACTGAAACCCACCGCGGCACGAGGTCATACAGCTATGTAAGGTTCTTTCAGACGGATTTAACCGCCACCCAAGGGATTGGCGATATCCTCTCGAACCCTATTTTCCTAACAGGGTAAGGGACGCCCGAAATATTTGTTGTCTCGTCATCGCTGTCCAACGCTGCTATGGAGGGCCTCCCGCACAAGCTCGACAAGATCCTACGCCTACTACACGCCATCTTTGCCGACATTACCACGGTGTGGACAACCCCATGATCAAAAGGAAAATCCAATATCGACTGCAGGAAGCAGTCAAGCTTACCTAAATCTACGGGAAAGCTGCAGGGCTTTCCTGGTCAACTAAACAAACTGTGCTTTTGGGGAATCGGAAGCGTTCGATACTCAGTGAACACACGCTGATCATCGACCACGAGCTAAGAAGCGCAACTATACCCCAGGTAGAGAGCCTATGGAAACTTTGCATGGTTCCCGAAGAACCAGAGAAGCCATGCACACCTTGGAGCTACTGCGCAGACAAGCTGATCAGATATCCCACATGATCCGACTGGTGTCAATCCGGAATGGGGCGGTCATAAAACAAGACGCGGGGTGCATCAATTAACGGCTTATCATGGGCCAATTCACGTATGACGTATTATTCCACAACTTTACGGTGATCAAGAAGAACTCGCGGAACTCTGCGCTCTGCAAGGCGGCCAACACAGCCCTCGCTCTTCCGAGGAGCGCAACCACGATGCGACTTCTGATGCTAAGTTTCTACAACAATTTGGAAGAGCTGATCGAAGCACAAAAAACGGCAGAGTTCCCATGCCTTACTGCCACACCACCGGGCCGAGCGACGCTGCGGAGTCCGGGCTACAATGATCTCATGCAGATGAGCCACCCACACCAGCGCACATGAAACCGCACATGTAGAATACAGTACAGATGTTACATTTCCCCAAGAGAATGCGCACATACCTCCACAAAGGGAGAAAGAATTCTGGAGTTTGGGCATTAGAAAAAGTCTACTGCCCAGACCTCCGGGCATGGCACAGCGATGCTGCTGTCCACAGGTTGAAAGCGGAAGCAGCGACCAACGCGGTAAAAGAGAGCCACGGCACCTGCACCACATCGGCTCCATCTCTCAGAGCACAACAATCTGGGAGATGGTGGGGATAGCCATAGCGCTCGCCATCTCGCAAGCCATCTCACGCAGGGAACCTTCCGACCTCAATGTCAGGATCACCCTTGCCACTTGCTCGCAGGCAGCGTGCGGAGCATTTGCGGGCAACACCCTCTACTTGGGGGCAGCGTACCGCATCAACGCTAATAACGCCGACTGGTCAAAAATACCGGTCATCCACGTCATCTGGACTTCTGCACATCTGGGCCTATCCGGTAAGGAAAGTGCTCACGGATGCTTTCGAGCGGTAGCTACAAACTGTTTTTTTGTTTTTACCTAATTTGGTTGAAATAGAGCGGGACCAAGATCCAAACGCAGCCAATGGCCCCAAGTCATTCCTCATCCAACTCGATACCCAATTTTACTCCTACAGCCAAGTAAAAAAGTACTACCGAGCAACACGCCGGGCCCTTCTCCCTCCACACCGAGATCTATCCAGGGCGAAGACTGCAGAATGGCTGCAGCTAAAAACCTATACATTCCCGAACCTCTACCAGCGTCATCGCTGGTTTTCTAACAAGTAAACGGGCATCTGTCCGGGATGCGGCAACGAACACACCGACCTATCCCTCTTCGTGTGGGAGCGCCCCCCCCCCTCCTCAAATCCACGGTGACGGAATCACCCGAATCTTTTCTCCCACATTTTCATCCTCGGAGGCGGTTCTATTGGGCACAAAGCTCGAGGACCAGCATCCACTGGCGATCGGAGCTCCCAATGGAGCCCTAGACTTAGCTCTCCGATATGAGACCGGAATGTTTTCCCACTTTTGCATCAATAAAGACTATAAAGATGATGGTGATCTGTACATTGCCTAGTAGATCATTCGGTTCAAAAATTAAAGTGATTAGAAGGGAACTTTACTCACCAAATTCAAGACCCACCAAGTAGACCGATAAGATGAAGCCAATTTTCGCAAGCCCATGAGAGGCCTGATGATAGAGTCGGGAGAGTGGGTGCGCTTCAGCAGATTGCAGTGAATTTAATTCGCCCTTTTTCGTCGTTAACATCGGGAAACCGCAGGATAATTGTCTCCACAGATGATCTCACTCGATACGCCGAAACGAAACCCTTTCCTTCAAAGACTGCTGTTGAAGTCACCAAGTTTTTCTTCGAGTCTATTGTTCACCGGACTATGAACGCCGGAGCGCTCTCAATCTCCCGACACCAGGCATTGCAACGACGCTTCACTGCAAGGGTGCCCAACAACCTACAAGTTGTTATTGACGGCCACGACGCATCTGCTCTGGTGGACACCGGAGCAGACTACTCAGCATTGAGTGGGAGACTCTCTCGCTGCTTGCGAAAAGTTACGATGCTCTGGAGAAAACCACAATTTCGCACCGCCGGAGGACCTCTTATCACGCCTGTCAGAAGGTCGGTATTGCTCGCTTTAAAATTCACGGCGAAAAGTGTCCTGTGATAATCGTCGTTCTACAAGGCTGTTCTAGAGACATCATTCTCGGCATCAATTTTATGTGTGACTACGGCGCCGTCATCGACCTTGGTGAAAGCAAATTGACGCTACGATGACCTGTTCCGCCTTCAGAGAAACCCCAGCAGCCTCAGCTGCCTTCCGAGTCGCTGCCGAAAAGGTGAACCTGCCGCCGCGATTAAGTGTTGGCGTACCCATCGTGACCGACGCAGCTACCTGCCGCGAAGTTGTTCTGGAAAGCAACCTTCACTTGCTCAGGGGAAGAGGAATAGGTCTCGCACGAGGAGTGGCTGAACTTCAGGATGGGCGCACCGTGGTCCCTGCGACGAATTTCCGACAAGAATGGCAACAGCTCACGAAAGGTGCCGTTGTGAGCCACGTCGAGCAACTTCGGAACTCAGCCGAAATCGCCGCGATTGCTGAAGAATCATCGCCAATTCAACAAAACATTACGCCTCCAGCGCAGGTCGACGATGACCCCAAACTTCCCGGCCTAAAACGACGGCCGGTGAGTGACCTTTTCGCCGAATACAGCGACTGCTTCGTGACGTCGTCGAAGGTGCGCCAAACCGCCGTTGCGAAGCATCCCATCGTTACTGAGGACGAAGCACTGCATGTGTACCGATCGCCGCACCGAGTCTCCGTGAAAGAAAGGGTGGTCATCCAAAAACAATTGCAAGAAATGCTGAACGACGACATAATCCAGCCTTCAAGCAGTCCGTGGGCCTCTCCGGCCTTGCGGGTTAAGAAAAAGGACGGAACGTTTAGGTTTTGCGTTGACTGCAGGCAGCTGAACGCGGTAACGAAGAAAGGCGTCTATTCACTCCCCGTATCGATGACTCGCTAGACCAGCTGAGCCACTTTCAAATTTGCGAGAACGCCAAAAACAAAGAATAAATTAAAGAACATTCCGCTGCCATGAATCGAACGCAGACCTTCAGAGCGACAGCCAAGCACGGAAACTATTCAGCCACGTACGCACTCACTCAGTGAGGCGAGTGAAAATTGTACCAAAACAAATTTTTGATTTATGATATTGTGCTTGAAAAAAAAAATGAAAGCCGTTTACAACTCCCTGTAATACCGAATTAGAGCGCAACTCTTGAGGAGGAGGAGGGAAGGTATAAAGAGGGAGTATGTCCCTCCTCCTCTCCTGCTTGACCCCATTTAGAAAAAATTTCCCTGCTAAATTGAGCGGGAAATTTTCCTCGCTAAATCTAGCGGGAAATATTTACCGCTAGATATAGCGGGGAATATTTTCCGCCTGATTTAGCGGGGAAAGTTTTCCGCTAGATTTAGCGGGAAAACTTTTCCGCTAGATTTAGCGGAGAAAATTTTCCGCTAGATTTAGCGGGGAAATATTTCTGCTAAATTTGGCGGGGAAATTTCTCCGCTAGATTTAGCGGGGAAAACTTTCCGCAAGATTTGGCAAGAAAATTTTGCCGTTAAATTTAGCGGGGAATTTTTTTGCTAGATTTGGCGGGGAAAAACTTCCGCCAGGTTTAGTGAGGAAAATTTTCCGCTAGATTTAGCGGGGAAAATTTTCCGCTCGATCTAGCGTGAAAAATTTTTCGCTAAATTTAGCGGGAAATTTTTTCGCTAGATTTAGCGGGGAAAATTTTCCGCTAGATTTAGCAGGGAAATTTTTCCCATCATGCACCACGCAGTTACGCCGACGGCGACGCCGACGCCGGCACCAACGCCGACGGCGACGCCGACACAGACGCCGACGGCGACGCCGCTCAAGCCGGAAACAGGCGCCTAAGAGCTGCGCTCTAAAAATAAATTACTTTTTTCAGTACGAACTTCTATGGTTGGCGGCGTGTTTATTTAAAAAAGAAAAAAACTTTCCTCCAGGTTACGATAATTTAACACCAGGTCCCTAGGAAGATGACAGAACTCTCTTAATTTGAAACATTTTTTTGGTATTCTGTTTTGAAGTCTGGGAACGTGAACTGACAGGCGAGATCAAATAATAGGACGACAACCA
This sequence comes from Ixodes ricinus, assembly GCA_037355805.1. Lineage (NCBI taxonomy): Eukaryota > Metazoa > Arthropoda > Arachnida > Ixodida > Ixodidae > Ixodes > Ixodes ricinus. Next base: position 31,487 of record JAZHYW010018309.1, read on the forward strand.
CGACGAATAAAACGCTGAAACAAAGACAATGACAACAAACGGGATTGAAAAAACACACACGAACAATTCAGATCCCCTAATGGTTTAGTATCGTCTGTCCCCTTGTAACGCCTTTTTCATGGTAACGCCTACAACACAGGCCCAGCATCGTTCATCGAAGTGGGAAAAATTACCAGAATGCTGCCATTTTGTCCCACATCCTCAAGGCAAGAAGACAAACGCCCCGAATATGACGCTTCAATTTTGCACGTCGGTTCACTTTTCATTTCGTTCATAATCAAATTGAAATAGAAAAAAAAATGATTTCCAGCCTCTCCACTTTTGGTGAAAAAGAAAAAGCAGCGCATCTGTAGCTTCTGTTCTCGGCCGTGGCTTTCCAGGCGGGCGAGCGATCTGCTCTTCTTTTGCAAAAAATCTGAAGCGCTCGACGTAGTAGTGCTTTAGGCGACAGCGGCCTCGCGGCGGTTGCGGAACCATTCGCGCTGCTGCGCTCATCGCCGCTCGTTTCGTTCCCGCTCTTCTTCCTCCGAAGAAACGTTTCTGCCATCTATGAGCGACGGAAGCAACCAGAGTGTTGTGTCGACATTTGTTTGGTACCGGACACGATCCTGTGGAAACTAGCCCTAAACGGACCCGCTGTAAAATTGCAGGAGGCCAAGATGTTGCCCGTGGTGTCGCTTTTTGCCTGACGTTACAACAAACTAGTTATCAAATACTTGTCCTTCACCGAACTTTAGGCTATCGAACCCAAGCTGCTTTCGGGCTTAGTGGAGAAGATAATATAAACACATTTTCGAAGTCACCATGGGGCAACCGTTGTGTTATCGGAGCAGCTGACAACCTCACCAAATGAAACGAGCTGCGTGCGGTCTCTTCAAACTAAGTGAACCACGTTCTGAGGACTCTGCGCGAGCAAATTGTACTCCTCCACAGCGTATCCCGGTCCGCGCTCACCAATTGGAGGACACTATTCTGCCGATATATACTCAAGCAGAAGATGGCATTTTTAAAATACATCACGCGCACGCAGCCCGTACTTTCCCTAAACCAACTAGATAGTTGAAACTAAAAATGACACTATTAGGGACATCTTGTAGTGAAATGTAAACACAGCACAAATTCGGACCTGCATGTAGAGTACGCAGCCTTCACTTCGAACACATCTCATGAAGCAATTAACATGACTACGTTATAATCTAAACCTTGAGACAAGGAGAAAAAGAAATAACCGACAAGACAGTAAAATATTCTCAAACATAGATGAGTTTAATCGCAAAGTAACAACAATGTATAGTTGTCCGCACTGACAAAAAAGAGAAAATAAAGATGAAATGGTCAAAAGAAGAAGGGACCGAAGAAAGCTGAGAGACAGTGTCTCAACCTCACCTAAGAAAATTTAAAACATACAGCACTTTTACATCCATCTTCCAAGGTTAACAACTACTTAAAACAAACAATATATTGCTGTCGGCATAATACAAAACAATCTGTGCCTGTACAAATATATGGTTGCTTGACGTCGTGGACGACATTGGGAGGATATTATAAGAGCCTTTCATGAAAGAAATTTTGTTAGCTTAGGTTAAGACGCTGTCTACAACCTTTCTTCTGTCCCTTCTAATTTATCTTTCATTTCCATTCTAGTATCAGGGTTCACACATCATGAAGAATGCAGAGTGTTATCCCAGAATGACTCCGCCCGAGTTAATGACGCATCGCGTGACCTCGAGCTCCGCGTATCGCGGCCAAATGGAAAGAGCACGCTCTCCCAATGCAGCAGAGACTTCGATGGCTTGTAGCATCCGCTTGATACCTCTCCTCTACTCACTGGCCCAACTTGGTTTCATTTTGTAAATAGACCGAACGCACTAAGCGTTCCAGGCATGCGTGACACCACCATAGCGGTAGACCTTAGGAAGCAGGCGTCGGTTAACCAGTCAGCTGGTCCTGCCTCGTTCCCTGCTCGCGCGGACCCTCAGCAGGGTTGCCGAGAGTGCAGAAAAACTACAGCTCCCACGATGCATTGCGGCCGCGATGGCGTAAGGAAACTCGTTGTGAAATCGGTGTATATGTAAGGCTCAATTATGGTGGACAAGTGCACCCCAGCTATTTCTTCGTAACTGCGAGCGAACTCGAAGACACGAGTTCAGTACTCTTATTGTGTGCATTATTGTCACACTAGCTGCCATGGGGATTCAGTTTGAGATTGCCGCTGAGAGCGCATACATTTTGAAATTTACATTTTGTACCACCGGTTGTTTTTGTGGCGAGTAACAGTTGAAACGAGCATCAGCCTAATGAAACGACGTTACCTGCAAGCTATGTGCAGCGCCAACTCGGCTTATCTAGCGTCCCCTTGCCTTTTGAGCTTAGCGACGGCGAAGACATTCACGTTTGTCACTGGATATTACTCAACCGTATCCTCGGTTAGCGCAACAATGCAAACAAAGAGTATGTTGTTTCGGCGCAGATATATAATCAAACAGAATATTTTCGAGATACGCCACAAAAGGCGTAGCTGTACTTGGTTTCCTACGCCCATACCATGGCAATACACTCAGTATCAAACTCGACTTCGACGGTGTCGGTCTAGGAACGCGATGGCTCCTAACGTTCACTGTGCTTTTTTAAGAACTCACGCGAGCTTGTCGCAACTAATAATAAATGGGGGTCACATCTACGAACGCCAAGGTGATGCAAATCCTGAACGTGACGTTACAGTTTGAAACCAATAAAAGGTGGCGTGAAAGAACCAGTGTGCTAATATATATTCTGCAAAACCACTCTTGCCGTTTCGTGTTTGCGCGTTCGTGCGTGTGGCATGCCCATGATTCGCTCGCTTTTTCGAGTCGACGAACGTGTGCTTGCTGGGCTGCCGTTTTATAAACATTGGAAAGGTGAATAGAACATTCCAGTAAAGGTTTCCAGGCAGGCATAGTTTTCAGCGTTCGTCCGCCTGGCGCGTGAATCTCTCACTTTCCGTAGCGACGAACATGCCCCTGAAGGGCTGTGGATATTCGATGCTGGCCCGTGGATTTGTAAACATTACGAAAATGTATAGGTTAAGTGAGCTCTCACGCTGCTGCCATGTGTAATACAACATGTTTTTTTTTGCAATCCCAAAATGTTTCGGAGAATCACCGAGTTGAAAGCGGGTGATACGAGCGATTGAAGCAAAAGCAGCGATGATAACTACAGTTCACTGTAAAATGCATGCTACGCGTCGTTTAGTACAGACAACCACAGTTGTGCTAACGTTCGAGACACATGCCACGAGTGAGTGCTTTTACCGCCATTTGCTTTCATTGGCCGCAGAAGCCATTTGCGTTTTCCGTTGGCGTGTTTGAATCTTCACGCTTACAACCCAAAGACAAGCATGTAGAGGCGCTTTTCTGAGATCATGTTACTTTTCAGTCGACATTGGAGCTAGCGGCGCGGGAGGTGACACATGTGTTGCGTCTTATTGGGTACACTTTTTTGTGCTGCGCAGCCTAAAGTAATCAGACACAAAGCATTATACGGCAAAACTAGTAATGACTGCTTAATGTGACTGGATCTTAGGATAGTAGCGCCAAGCTACCTAATGAATGTCATTTTAATAATCAAACAAAAGTTTCTCCTTGACCTCTCCATCTTTGGTGGGTGGATATCAATTCACTGGTGACGGGTAGCTTTATAGAGCCTTTTCTTGAATACCAAGGTTTGTGTTATCCTCACACCTGTTGAAACAGGCGCACATCTTCGTACCGACACCTCAGGCAATGCCGGTGCATGGCGGCATTCATAAATATTGCTTTGGTCTTTAAATACACAAGAACAACATTCCTATTGTAAGGTATCTGTTGAAATAAGCATGATTGAGGAGTGCATTTCACGGACAGCGCCAAGTACGCTTATATTGGCAAGGAACACTTTTCTTACGATGTTGGCTCCACGGCACTCTTGATTCGACTGGTTCAAAACAACCGTTTCAAAGCTTCGAAGATATAAATAAACGGAAATGGCTATTTCCACGAAAACTGAGTCCGAGCAGCCTAACCTTTTGCGATGATTTGTCTTCTCTATATATTATCTGTTTTTGTCTGGTCAGGAGGCAGAAAAGGCAATCGCGCTATTTTACGGGGATCCAATGATTTTAGACGGTGTTAACCAAACGACACGCGATGCGAGCCGTTTTACGTGCAAGCTCGAGTTTACAAGATTAAATGCTTTGGCTTGGGGCAGTTGGTGCAGGTGTCGCTATCTGGTTGTACCTAATAAAATAAATATCAGAAAATCTATCTTCTATGATTTATTTACGAAATTACAAAAACCCTACAGTCTTTAAAATTTGAATCATTGCCGTTAAAATTATAAATGAAGACACTTTTTAACGCACGGCCATGGGTTTTGTTAGGTATGTCTTCTAATAACCCATGATTTCATAGTCGCCTCAAGCTGCGCTTAGAACAGTCAAAATGGTCGAATTTATGCATTGTATCACGACTTCATAGAGCACTCGAGTAAAAATCTATAATGCATGCAACTTTCATTTCATCTTCATAATAACGTCTTGACGAATCAATGCTGTTGCAATTCAAGAAAACTGAGGGTTGTGAGACATTCTACAGCCAGAGACGGAAGTTTACAAAGAGGGACAAATACAAAAGTCTCAAACTCAGCCACTACATTTTTAATCACCACAACTTTCTTTTATTCAGCCATTTCACCCTCGGTCGGAGAAGGGAGAACCGCCCCGAAGTTGGGTACAACAGAATGAACTGTACATAACTAGGCGAGGCGTGTGCAAACTGGCAGAGGGCGCAAGGGTCGGATGGGCGTATAAAAGGAAGTTGTTGTTATTAAAAATGTAGTTGCTGAGTTTGAGACGTTTGTGTTTGTCCTTCCTTGTAGACCTCCGTCCGGGGATGTAGAATGTCTTATAATAACCAGCTGGCCTGCTTAGCCGCGTTGTCTTTCATGTTGTGCATAAAAAATAATATATTGAGTTATGGCCTGGGTTAATTCTCCCTAAAAAAGTACGAACGATATTGAACAGCAAGGGGACCAGAAAAATACGACTAAAAAGAGGTGGATTAAAAACGTGAACTACGTGAATTTAGCTGGGTGAAACAACAGAAGAGAACCATAAGATACTAGAGGCGAAGTAACGTAAAATTATTTTTAAACATTAACGAGCAAAATAAATTGGGGTGAATTAACACAAGTTTAGGGCGCAAACCAGCTGATGATGTTTGAGCATTATTGACTAAACGCCGAGAGTCGGACGAGAAGAGACAAAAAAAATAGTTTTAGAGCAGAATTATGTTTGACAAATTTTTCTGCTGATACAGGTTTCAAGCTCCACAAGAACTTGAAGTAAAAGCAACTGCAAGCGGAGGAGAGAATACAAAACACCTTCCTAATTTTTTAAAAAGTGAAATTGTGGAAATAGTTTACCGTATACTGCTTTTAACATTTATCTTTCTTTCCTTCGCTTTTTTATATTTGTAGTATTTGAACCTTAAATACTTAAGCAGAATCGTTTGTTACATAAAATGCGGCTGTATTTAATACTTTGTGTTTTTCCGTCCCTTCTTGTCCCAGTGGCAAAATTTTAGTGAATAATTAGTGTGTAAATCCCGCGGTGTGAATTACCGCGCTAAATTTAAGGAGATATATTTGTTCATGTTTATGTCACCGGACATTAGGTTCCGTCGCTTCATTGTCTTGATAAATCAAGTAAAATAATCGCGGATGGACGAACAAAATTCTTGAATATAGAGGGGGGGGGGGGGGCGAGTGTCCTAATATTGTTATTTTATTGTTAGATAAGAGGAGGCTGTATTTTCAAGCATAAATGCTTTTCAACAAAACCCGCGAACACCAGGTAGGTATCACATTGTCCGCACGTCAGTACATTTCACACTATACCTTTAAGGGGAAATGGATGTCCCGACAGATCATCGCGTGATACCACAAATTGAGACCGTGATATCAGGTATTGTGTTATGTCGCCGGGCGTCACATCATGTGAAATCACAACGCGAAATTCCGACGTCAATTTTCTCATGTCACTTAAAGTCTTGCGACGTCACATTACGTAAAACTTTAAGCTGAATCAATAACGTCAAATTTTTCACATGACATCGCGTCACAAAACGTCAGGTCAAGTGAAAAGGTTTTGACCTAAGATCACGCGGCAACAAATCTTGAAAAAACTATGTCGATTATAGCCGCTAAATGTCGCAATAAATTAAAGTTTCATGATATGCCGTCACGAGGTATCAGCTCACGTGCCACCGTGGTGTCAAGTCACGTAACTAAGGTATTTGACCTGACACCACGTTTCGTCCATTTTCCCGTAATAACGTTTCTTGAACTTAAATGATCGAGATATTTTCCCTTCCCTCCTTTCTCCCTCCGAAAATAATTATTTCGTTCTTCTAAACAAATTACACAATTGCTAATTAAATTAGAAACTACATACATTAGAAAACCTTGGAGATGATTGCTGGTAAGTTTAATATTGATAAAGAACTCGCCTTCCGTTTCAAACCGAAGAATTAATGACCAACACCATTTACCCTCTAGCACCGAAAAACGCATTCACGAGGAAGAACTGCCCCCAACACACACACACACACACACCCCACACACACACACACACACATATGTATATATATATATGTGGGTGGTTTCATCTCAAATCGTGCAGGTCAAAAGGGTCGAATTTTCAATTTCGCTGAAAAAAATATATGTTATGGCGTTGTCTCTAAAAACGCAGTAGCCACAAACGGCAAGTCCGTCGGATTTTTTGTTCTCGACTTACGAATTTTAAAGGGATACTTCAACGAAATTTGAAATATTCCCGTCGTGTTCAAAAATAGGTTGAATATGATCCACAATATCCGTAAATGACAATCGCCCGTTTGTATTTTGATCCTGGTGGCTGTATTTTTCGTTATAAACGGTCCACTCTGGCAAGCGCTCGGAGAAGGCCCAGCGCAATCGTGACGTAAATCGTCTCAAACGAGGCAAAGCTACGGCGAGGCTGACGTCGAGAGGATGGCCTAGTCGGTCCAGCCACCGAAGCGGCTGCTTTTGTACGAATTTTGAGTGACGGGTTAATCTTCTATAATCTTGTAGGGGGACAATAGCGACTTCTGCGACACACAAAAGGATTCTCGGAAAGAGGGGAGTTCCTCCTTCCCCCTTCTCTCGTCGTGGCCGGAGGCGAGACGATTTCCGTCACTAGCTCTCAAGGTTCCTAGAGGAGCATTACAAACGAGGCGTTAGCGACATCCACCAGGTGCTCTTTGCTAATCGTTTAATTCGTTTTAAAATTCCTTTTCGAGACTTTTTTAACAAGATATTGGTATGTTCCATGTGATACTGCTCTTTTGGAAACATATAGACCAAAAAATGAACGCCGAAATTTCGTTGTAGTATCCCTTTAAAAGAGGCCGCTGCGGAAAGCAGTGTTTTTCACATCCGTCGTGGGTCGGATGTTTCGCTCGATCTCCCGTCGTGGATTTTCCAGTCCACATTATATTAACTTTTTCAAGCTCTCTTTGGGCACAAGTAAAAGGCTCTAATACCATGAAATAATTTTAGGCGTTTTGCTTTTTTCTGTAAAAATGTCAAAAACGCCCCCTCGGTCAATTGTTGACGAACTTTGACAATTAAATACTGGCGATCTACTTGGGTTACATCAATATTTTTTATGTCTATGGAGAGCCCAAAACACGTTCTTTATAGATATTATAAAATGATTTACCTGTATTAAATAGCCTTTACGGGACGTTTACGTTAATGTTATGCGAAAACCAAAAAGTACCAGTTTTAAGATCGATTTTCTCAAAAAACCCATTTTTTATTTTTTATTTTTTGTTAAACTGTAGATATGATAGTTGTCTACTCGAAAAGCAAGTCGAGAAAGTGTATATTTTGTCTGTATGTTTTATATTTAAGCATCAATATCGTACAAAAACGTGGTTTTACGGCTTGAAACGGACTTGCAAATTGCGCGTCTTCACAAACTTAGAAACATTTTTGACTTTTTTCAACGCACCCACATAAAAATAAAATACAGTAGTTCCACCCTGTTATACTTATTGATCATTTAAATATTATTATAGGCGGCAAGCTATATCGGAGGAGTTCAAAAGAGAAAGCAACACTTCTTAACAGACCAGCAGGCGTCGTAAATTTTAATGTATAGAAATCGGCAGACGTCCTTTTGATTCGGGGCCTTCATTGGCCTATATGAACGTCCCGGCCTTTCGGAACCAGCAGATGACCACGACATTTCGCGCTCGTTGTGTTAGATAGGACGGCCCGTGACAGTAAAGCGAGCAGCGCACCCTGTGTCACGAGGAGTGAAATGGTACGAATGTGTTGTTGACGCGGCGAACAGTGACGGCCACGCAGGAGTAGTCAGTCAGTCAGAGTATTGCAGAAGGGAAAGCAAAGTAACTGTTGCCCGGGAGGATGAGAACACCATGGCCTTACAATATCGACGGTCAACAGCAGTTCTGCCTGCCAAAACAACGCCGCGTGCGAGCTAAAACCGGCGGCGCGGGACGAAAATCGCGCACGCACACGAATATGGGCCGGTTTCGTTAGGGATGTGGGAAAATTTTGAAACCAGTAATCCGTGCACGCGTGAAACGATACCGCGTATTTGCCCAAGCTTCGAACGCCCTATCCTAGAAATGGCTGTGCTCTGCAAAGTGGTTGTCCTGTGCTTGGCCTCCGTGTTTTATTCTTTCAATTTTATGTACTCTATCTCCCTCCGCGGAAATCCGATAGCACCGAAGGGTTCTCTCTTTTGGAAACAGAAAAGCCCGGAGACTAGCATCTAAAACGAGCGTATTGGTAAATATACTTGTGCCTATTCTGCCCGGAGACTAGTTGGGTCGAAGTCAGCCTCTTTGGCAACTATAACCGTTTGTGAAGAGTGGTCTTCTCCCGAGATAAAAAGTTAGCGCCGGCTGACGTGTTTTTTTTTTTTTTAAGAAAAGGGTCAAAGAAAAAGTTTGAGTAACTGCATGCAGTAACTACCTCGAAAGCTCCTCTCCCGATGTGAAGCTCGAGGCATGTTACGTCTCGGTTACCTTCTCGCCCACCGCTGCTCGAAACTATTCTTCACTTTGTTCCGCACAGCCACGACGGATGTGCGGAACAGAGTAAAGAATAGATACCGAGCATCATCTGGACGCCATCATCCTGCCAGGCTTCAGTGTCGTGGGACTGTACTCGGCGTCGGTCAGTGAAGACTTTTTTTTAATTTTATTTGTGTGTGTTTTTTCGCCACGCTCAACTTTGTTTCTCGGTTGCGGTTCTGCTGAACTTTTTTTATGTTTCGTTACTAACTGTTTGTTAGCACTGTTTACTTGTTGGATTTATTTCTTCATGGCATAGCGGCCTGACGGTGCTGTAGAGAGCGTGTTCGCACGCATTTGGCTGTGTCCCGTTTAGGGAATGCACTGGAGGAGTTGGTTTTTGTTCTTGCCGTGTGCGGCTGAGTTTTTCTGTCTTAATTAACTTTTTTTTTCCTTTACGTGTCGTTGACATCTTTGTCTGACAAGGCGTGGACCTATCGCCTTGCCACGGCTCGAACCTAAATCTTTTATTTTTTACCGAAATTTTCGTTAAGATCGGAGTTGGGTAATTTTATTATTATTTGTTTATTTTTATTCCCTACCCTTCTCCGTGTGTTTCGGATCGTTTCTGTGTCATCGCTTTTCTGTATTACGGAAGTGAAAGGATATTCCCTGGTGATCTGTGCGATGTGCGGTGAACAAACCCTAGCGTTTTGTTTCGGAAAGAATTGTATATAATAGATCAATGACGTGGTGACTTTTGATGTCTTAGTAATATGACCGCTAATAGCTACTCATGCTAGTTTACAGTGAAAGTTTTATCAATCGAAAAAATACAACGTCTGTGCATCTTCGATATTGAAGGTCTACTAGGATGCTGATTTGATTAGATACGTTTCTCGTGGTTTCCCGCTCTTTTCAAAACATAAATAACTATTCAATACCACAAAATGCGTTTATAATTGATTACAAAACGCAGACAAAAATTCAAGAAAACTTTTTTACAATTCATAGAGGCGCACGGTTTTTTTTTTTGTCTGACTTGGGTCTTGCAAAACGAAGACGTTTTTTTTCCGATTTTGAGGCTTAAATATAGAACATACAAACAAAATATACACTTTCTCGACTTAATATTCGGTTAGAAAACTATCATATCTACATTTAAACAAAAAAAAAAAAGGTTTTTTCAGAAAATCGATTTTAAAATTGGTACTTTTTGGTTTTCGCACAACATCAACGTAAACGTCCCGCAAAGGCTATTTAATATAGGTAAATCATTTTATAATATCTATAAAGAGCGTGTTTTGGGCTCTCCATAGACATAAAAAAATATTGATGTAACCCAAGTAGATCGCCAGTATTTAATTGTCAAATTTCGTCAACAATTGACCGAGGGGGCGTTTTTGACATTTTTACAGAAAAAAAGCGAAACGCCTAAAATTATTTCATGGTATTGCAGCCTTTTACCTGTGCCTACAGAGTGCTTGAAAAAAGTTGATATAATGTGGACTGAAAATCCACGACGGCAGATCGAGCGAAACATCCGACCCAGGACGGATGTGAAAAACACTGCTTTCCGCCGCGGCCTCTTTTAAAATTCTTAAGTCGAGAACAAAAAATCCGACGTACTTGCCGTTTGTGGCTACTACGTTTTTAGAGACGACGCCATAACACATATTTTTTTCAGCGAAATTAAAAATTTGACCCTATTTGCCTGCACGATTTGAGATGAAACCACCTATATATATATATATATATATATATATATATATATATATATATATAAACGACCAGCCCTTTATGATTTGTTGGCATTTTTTTATCTTCTTTAAATATATGTCAAAAATGACACAGATACCTGTGGTAAACCTCAATAATAGTGGCATTAAAATAATAAAAACTAACTTGAGGCATAAACATGTTAAATTATCTCAGCTTTGAGCACCTATACTTCAATCGACATACGCGAGAAGGCACAATCATACTCACGTGTTGTAGTAGTTTCAATTGTAGATGAACTGACCGCTGTGATTGGAGTGGTTGGCGGACTTGTGTTGGTCCACGGTGAGGCAACTGGTAGAAGTATCGTGTAATTGCCCTCCGGGATATCGGTGTTTGAACCATTGTTTATAGGGCCTGTTATGTCTTCCATTCCAGAAGCTACTAAGGCAACATTTCGAGATTTTCTTATTGCACCACGATAAAATTCCTGACGCGCGTTTATGAAAACAATTGCGGTAATATTTCGATTCAATTGTCGTTCATTCAAAGCCACAAACCCAGTAATTTAATTATAAGCTGCGAATACTTCTGGCTATCACAATACCGGAACCATAAAAAGTTCTCCAGCCTATTTTTGATGAAATTACGCTAAACTAAGGCAGAAAACCCCAACCCTTCTACATTACAAGCAATGTTTTGAGCTGAACGAATAAACTTTTTGGAATCGAAACTAAATTATAATGTTCAGTAAATTTCTCATGGCCGTTTCTTTTTTGCTCTTTTTATATCGATTAATCATCAAATAGCACGGAAATCTTTTATTCTACAAAACTATAAATTGTTGAGTTTAGAAAATTTATTTATTTCATACCATGCATGACTGATCTTGCAAATTAAACCAGTTCTAGACATGACTTCGTTTATTTTTACAATCGGCGGCAATAAAACACAAAGCAGGCTTTCTAAACCTGTACATAATACAAATATAGCCCCAAGAAATATTTTATGTGCCAAAATATTGTTAGATCTATACGTAGAGACTGTGCGAAAAAAAAACGAAAAACATAAATGATATTTAGTGGCAGACGGTATTTGTTTTATCAGTTCTACATACCTAAATCACCGACGAAATTATTTCTCAACAACTAAAACTATTTTTTCACGGCTCTAAAAATACTTTTATTGAGACTTAAGACCTCAAGTAAAATAACTTTCTCTTTAGAGACGATGAGAAACGAGGAAGGGACACAGAACACAGACTGGCGCGTACTCACTACTCTGATATATTAAGTGAAGACATTAAAGATGAAGCACGATTCATGACAGGGGACAACGGCACCAGAGAGTAAACTGCTCAGTCAGAGTCAAATGATCACAAAAAGGAAACTTTTTTTCGCTCAATGCTACCGACGGCTGACTAACTCAGCGATCGGCAAGGCTCAAGATGGTGAACGCCTCGAACACCTCGCGCGCTTTCTTTTCTTTAAAGCTGCCAATGATGGATGTTTTTCCAAAGATGGTGTGCACGTATAGTTGTTACAATGCACCGAAAGGTGACCTCCTACAGTGCAGCTTTCGGTGCATTGAAAAACCTGTATGTGCACACCATCTTTGAAAGAAAAACAACATCAATCATTGGCCGCTTTAAAGAAAAACAAGCGCGCGAGCTGCTCGAGCCGTTCACCATCATGAGCCTGGCCGATAACTGCGCTAGTCAGCCATGGGTAGCTTTGAGTGAAAAAGAAGTTGTCTTTTTGCGAACATTTGAATGTGACTGAACTGTTTACCCCTGGCGCCGTTGTCCCCTGTCATGATTCGTGCTTTATCTTTCCTTCCTTCACTTAATATACCAGAGTTGTGAGTGCGCGCCTGTCTGTGTTCTGTGTTCCATCCTCGCTTGTCCTTTCTCTTTGTGCGCCATTTTCAACCATGTTCAACGTTTAAAAACGCGCCCAGCTTTCTACTTTTCTACTAGACAATCAGCGGTCCGAAACCACAGATTGGCAACAACGTTGCTTTAGTTGGCTTTATAACTACCGTATTGAATCGAAGATTCCTGGTCTATTTTTAATTGTTTTGCATTATGAAGCAACGGTGGTGTTATACGTCAAACGAAAACAGCAAAAATGAAAACAAAAACCCAGGTTACACCAGCACGCGCAGGAGTGAAGGTAAAATATTAATTCACGACAGAAAGCAATATTTTTAGTACAACTGACGACTATGCCGAAATGAACGTCACTCAGCAGCACGCCGAGAGACTCTGAGAGAATGTCGCTTTGCCTCAGTCGAGTGTTTTTGATGCTGGCTTCTCATAGGCAGCATATTTTATGCGCTTGTTTCTTAAACTGCACTAGGTAGTCGCTGGATTTCTCAGACGGGCTAGAAATTAGGAGATGAACAGGGACGTGAAATCATTTAGTCGTGCTCAATTCCCTCATCTGCGAAACGTAAAACAACGCCAGCGGGCAAAGCATGTTCCGATGCGAATCTTGTGCTAAGACCCAGAGACTGGAATAGATGTATAAAATAAAAATTGTCTCAAACGTCAAGTCAGCACAAAAAGTTTCTTTCGGATCTGCCTCTCTTTTTTCTTAATTGAACTAAATATGAAGCCCCACAAATTTGAAAGCTCACTCAATTTAATGTCATAACACGCCTGATCAAACGCGATTGCGATGGCGTCCTTACGAATGCTAGATTTCATTCTACGCGCCTACCATATACTTATTTACTTGTGTACCTAAGTTTCGGGAAGCACCTACCGCTCGATAAAAATTGGCCGTGCTAACAAATCTTGGAAAGGGTAAATATTGCGTAAACAATTGTTGAAGTTGGATTAAATACCAGTTTAAATCTGATAAAATTGACATAGTTAGGAATTCAATATGGCTACTCTATAAATATATATTTTGTTAATGTAAGCTCCAATTTAGAGCACACGCCTACCAGAACAATTTTAAACTACTGCCTTGGCCGACACACTTTGCTGAAGAATAGTCGGATGGTGTTTCGCAATCAAGCCTCTCAGCCTTCTTGATAAGGCCGCCACAACCAGACTTTCACTGGCTAACAAAAATAATGTTTCGTGTGTTTAATAAATTTACGGGTCCAGGGCAGCTGGGCACGCCAGCTTACTGGCAACTAACCGCGACCCCAAACACTAAGCTTCAGAAAACTTTCTCACTTTTTGTTGTGGTTGTGAAAGCGGTTAGAAGCAGTTTGCAAACTGACACGATTGGCATTTGGATACAAAAAATTACCAACCTATTAAGGTCACTTATTGTTTTATTCAAACATAAACCTGAGAACGATGTTCGAAGTGCATCGAACGAAGCAGAAATGAAGCCTTATCTGCATTTTGACAACCTCCGAAAGGTCGATATTTTGGTAAATGCTTTACTACATCTATTGACAATTCAAAGAGGCTTGAAGTTTTTACCCTATAAAAATTTGCTCTTCCAAAAATAGCCATGAAGTCATAGCTTCGTCAAATGCGGAAATCGGATTTATTAGAGAAACAAACACTTGTTCTGGGTGATTATTTGCTATGCTTCCTCCCATACACCCCTATGCACTCGCTAGAACAGTGTTTTATCGTGTAAAAATCCCTTTGCTTTTATATAGTAACACTACGCCTACGCTGCAACTCAAGTAATATAAGATGTTTCAGGTGCTCAACGGCGAAACAAACTTCCTTTCGTATTCCATTTTGACTCATCGGTACGGCCCCTACAGCTCCTTATAATCGTCAATAGAGAAAAAATGAATATCACGACTACTTTTGGAACCCTCCCAACGGCACAGTAGCCGGTTAAAGTCGATCATGTGTTGGATTGGTTGGAAAAATAAATCGGCATGACTAAATAAACCGAAATGTTATGTTCGAATTTGATATAATCCTAGGTGTTTGCGACCGGTGAACGAGTTTCGAGGGTAATTTAAAGCAGGTGCCATAAAATAAATTCGTTGCTGTATTTCTGATGCCTTCTGCGTGTGTTCGTTTACTTGATTTTTTTCCTAGTCTTGGGTTGAATCAAGAATTCAAAGGCGGGCGTTGTGGATGTTAAGTTTTCTGAGACCATTTTTTGTCAATAAAAATGAAATTTGTTTACAATTCGCCGCAACGCCGAATTAGAGCGCAGCTATTGAGGGGAGGAGGGAGATGTGTGTCCCTCCTCCCCCTCCGCAGCTTCCTCCTTTCTCGTGCTCTCCTCCAATTTTGCGGGAAATGTTTGTTAAATTTAGCGAACATTTTTCCTATAAATTTAGAGAGAAATTATTCCCCCTACGTTTAGCGGAAAATTTAGCGAAAATTTCCCCCTATATTTAACGGGAAAGTGAATTGCTGTTGAGGTCACGTGACATAAATTTTCTCGCTAAATTTAGCTGGGAAATATTTCGGCTAAATTACAGTGACGTCACATCATTCATTCACGTGACGTCACGAGGGTAAAATTTTTCGCTAAATTTAGCGAAAATGTTTCCCAGAGTTTTGTGGCGTCACGTGTGACGTCACGTGATGTCACATTTGACGTCGCATGTGACGTTCACGAGGGTGAAAATTTTTCGCTGAATTTACCGGGCCAAATTTTCCGATAATTTTAGCGGAAAGTATTCACCGCTAAGTTTAGAAAGACAATTTCCCGCTAAATTTGGCAAAAACTTTTCTTGCTAACTTTAGCGGAAAAATTTCCCACCAAATTTAGCGTGGATCTTACTTTCGTAAGTCATACGTGACGTCGTGTGACCTCATTAGGCAAACGTCCCATAATGAAACTGGCGGTTACGCCGACGGCGACGGCACGGGACGCCGCTCAACAAGGGAACGAGGAAACGCGTGTCCAGCCAGTCTAAAACATAGACACAGCGACACGCCCTTCCTCTTGCGCAAGAATACCCCTTTCGTGCGAGAGTAAGGCCTGTCGAACTTTTTGATTCCACGGCTTGGGGAGAAATTTTACGGGAATATTTGAATAGGTCAGAATTTTAGAACATTCAATGGAATTTTATTTTCAGTTTCCAGATAAAAAATATTGTCATTACAATAATATTTATTTAACGATAAAGCAGATATTACTCGTAGCGCTGTAAAATAAGATATAAAATATTTACAATTAAAAAAAGTATGATCAATTTTATACTGTTCATTTCTCCGGTAATACCGCACAGCGTTTATTTCTATATTTACATGTATTAACATTAAACATACTCAGATTTATGCATTTTAGTATTCCACATGGGCACTGACTAAGTGTACGTATAGATTATAATTCTGTCTAACTAAGGCGTAGCTTGTTTAATTGCACACACATTTTATTAGATTTGAGTACAAGCACGATTTTCGTGTCGTACTGAAAAAACAAGTAACATAACAGGTGGTGACAAGTTAAGAACCCAGCGTTTAAAATCAAATAAACAAACACACACAGATGGCGTCAGACATTCAGCAACGAATTTATTTCACGACATCTCCTTTTAAACTCATTGCAAGTTTCGAGCGAGACATTTCTGTTTTTGTTTGTACTTGTTCGCAAACACAGCCAGAGCTTGGTGGAGAGCAGGAAGCGCGTGTTACAGGCTCTTCATCCAGTGGGGTCACCATTCGGCGCCGAATGAACACTGAACGGCTTCGGCTTTAACCTACCATAACCTGTCACCGACCTCAGGCCATGCGGCACCTTGACGTATAAACTTGGTTTAACTTCCCATGATAGTTTAGAAGATAGACTAGTAAATAATATTTTTTCACGCATTGAGCCCTCTGGGTAATGTTATCCAAACCATTTTTTTTTAAATATCGCTTCCTAAAGGACAACTGCACCCTCCAACATCAAGTTTTTTTTCTGTTATTATTGTAGCGAACGGCTGGAAACCATTTGTATGGATCGTTCTGCAATAGTAAAATATTGAACGCCGTGTTTGCGAGAAAATTACTTCGTTTTAATGTGTGATTTCAAATTCTTGAAGTTGTAATTATTGTGATAAACTACTTTTTGAGTAATTTTGTTATTGGTTTGATACATTTATGATGATCAATCAGTAGTGTAAACTCATTTCCTTTTAATAAATAGAATGACCTTAAGCTTTTGCTTAATTTTCATTCCCTTTCTAATTGTGCCCTTCGATTCCACATCGATCTTCCTCCCAATGAATTCTCAACCAAGTGCCTGACAGACGGACGGTCTACAAAGAGTGGTGTATTCAGAAGATGAGTAGTCGGTAATCCGGTGAATGCAATCCAATAAAGGACAGCAGAATATGCACGGTTTCGAACCGGCAGAATATATACGCCGTTTTAAAAATATAAAATACTTAGAAAAGTAACGGTTACTTTTTCAGGTAACGCCCAGTTCCTTTTCCATTCGCTAATTGAGAATAGTAATTGTATTTGACTGCTATTTTGAGTAACGTGTTGAGTAACAATATTAGTTAGAAAATAAGGCATGCTCATGACCTCATCGTTGGTAGATGCCCGACCCATCCCAAACGCTAAACACGATCAAGCTGAATTATATTCCGCTGCTAAGCGGCAAGCGCGAGCGTCCTGCGTCGCCGTGTGCCAGCGTCACACTATTTATGAGACGCTGAAAGACGCGTGGTGGCGACGCTGGCGGGGTCTAGGGGACTAGCACGATTCCACTAGTTATGACAAGTGGAGGTTGGGGGCGGGGGAAGGAGGGATTTGCAGGCCTTATTTTCTAGATGGCGTGTTTCATTTCAATATACCTAGAGCAATAATGCATGAGCATTATCGGCGGTAGTGCAAGCCTCGCAAAGCTTCAATGATCTCAAATTTTCGGCAGCGCTCTTTGGCTTCACTTGGATCTCTGAATTTGTCGCGTGGCACGCAGTGCATGTCGCGTGGCTAATGGCTGTCGCTTTGAAGCTCCATTATATTTCAGTGCTCGCCCTCAGCTGCCCAAGTGTCTGTAGTTTATTCCATCGGGGAAGTGGTACTTTTCATTGTACACGGCGGTATATTTGTGGTCGTATTCGGCATCTTACTCGCCGTCCTATGCTGTGTCGTACCTGGAGTCAGGCTTGTAGTTGTATTTGGCGTCGTACTTGATGCATTACTTTCCGTTGTATTTGACATTGATGGCATTGCACGTTATTGTATGTCCCGTTAGTTGGGCTCGATGATACGTTTGACAACCCGAGTGACCCATTCAAGCGACCCAGTCGGATACGTAGTGTCGAAATCCTTTGTGCCTTGAATAAAGAAGGAAGAGGCGTAAGCAACAGCACCAGAGAACAGCCGGAGTTGTCTAGGCATTTAAAGACTTCAACACAGGATAAAACCCGGATAGCTTAATTTGTTCACCAAAATTGTACACTACTGCATCATGAAATTCCTTTTTTTTTGTTGCTTATAAAAATAATCGTCTTGAACAACAAAAAAAACGAGTTTTCAAGATACCCACAAAAGCAGAATATAATAGTGTACCTGGAGAGACATTTAAAATTAGCAATTCTTATACATTTTGTCACTATAGGACCGAAAATTTACCGTTCATGCCACGAGCGCGTACTTTTTCATCTTGCAAGTAATATTTACGTATTCTCGCGGAAATGAGGTTGTACACTATTCAAACGCGAAGCGGAAGTTTGTAGACTTCTTGCACAAGCCGCTGCGACGATGTCAGCACGCCAAGCTCTTATTGATTATTGGAAAACAAAATATTGCGGGTTAAACCTCAAGACATCCAGCATTGAGGTCGACCCAAACTTTTAATCAAAGCAAATCAGAACTCGGCCTTGTTCGCGACATCACCGCAACTCCTGCGCAAGAAGCCGACGACTTGCTCTCATCATTTGAACGAATACAAAGCCCAGCGTTCGAACTACCAGTAGTCCAGCAGATACAAGTTCGTCGCTTTAGAAGAGAAACAAATCACGTACCATACACATGAGCTCTCAAAATGGCACCGGCCAGAATCTCGATCGTTGAACCAATGTTCTACAGGTCACTTTTGCTCCACAAAATCTCAGCGAGAGCTCAAAACTAGTTCGCGCGAGTTTTTCTTTTCTTATCCTCCGTGTTTTTCAAATTCAGAATCATATCGTTTTTTTTTCCACCTGAGATACCCTGAGAAGATGTTCTACAAGACACAACTATCTGCTATAGGCAGCTCGACGGATTCTGGGAGTTAGTTACAGTTTACAGCGGATCCAAGAAACAAAAATGTAGAAACAAGATATTTGATTTTGTCACACATAAAGCATCTATAACAAACACAACATAAAAAATGTAAAACGATCAGTGCAAAAACCTACAAAATATTATTATAAAAACAAATATTAAAAATGTTCAATCGCCAAGATGAAATGTGAGCGTAAATCAGATATTGAAATGAAAAAACGACGCTCAATAAAAAATTCGTTATGTAGAACTTTTGGCAATGTTGTAGAGAAAAAATTCAAAAAAAAGTTGTGCGGTGTCAATGGATGCGTCATTTTTCGGGGGCGACCAACTATTCATGATGCTCTTGTACTTAGTTATTTTAAAATTCGAATATCAAGTTATTTATAAATGTCGTAGAAAAAAACGAATAATATAGTAGACGGCATTCATAAATGTTCTAGATGCAAATCATTTTGTAGGTAACAAAAACATGTTTTGAGTAATACTGATACAGTAAAAATTGCAACATAACACATTTACTGTTTTTAATTATTTATTCAGTTACGTATTTATAAATTCTCTGACTCAGAATTGGGTCGTTACAGGGCTGATGGCAACAATACCAAGAAAAACAGCATCATAATGTCACGAATGACAATGAATGAGGCGACTGAAAACAAACTTGACTTTTACTAAGTCAAACTTGTCCCTCCGCCTTCAGAAAGAAAAGATTAGCGTCGCCTGTCTATATGGTGGCGGCACAGAAGGATCGAGCACTGGGGCGAGACTGTTTAGATACGGCGCTGTGTGGCTTCTTTTCGCCCTTTCCTGGGATCCTAGATCATTATCCGTCGATCCATCGGAAATCATATATTCAGTCCAAGAACCAGTAAACGGTTCTCTAAAAGTTCCGCATCATCTATTTGCAGCAAAACAAAAAATCAGCAGAACCCATCTTTGGTAATGATTATCTACGTTAATGCGAATAGCATCAAACGGTGCGGAATTATGCGCGTTCGTCAGGTGGCCGGCACACTCTAGATACGCAGGCCCACTCTTGAGGTGATTCTAAATTTGTGGACACTTTCACAGCCCTGCGCACGATCTCCGCAGCCCAGCACGTGCGTTTGTGTCACTTAGGAAGGCGAGCAAAGCACGCGCCATACGCACAAACACTCAAAAGGGTACCGACCAGACTTTATGGCGTCACAGCTGGTCTCAACCAACGGTACTCTAAACGGTTGTTTATATCTTTACCATAGGACGCGCTTTACAGCGCTGTCACAGCTGCTGGTGCGCGCGGTTCCATGCACGAGGGCTCATTCCGCTCTCGTGAGGCTGGAGCACGGCCGCTAGCTCACCCTCTCCCGCGCTCGGGAGAGGGTGATGTAGCGGCCGTGCTCAGCCTCACGAGAGCGGAATGAGCCCTCGTGCATGGAAGCGCGCGCACCGGTAGCTGTGACAGCGCTGTAAAGCCGTCCTATGGCAAAGATATAAACAACCGTTTAGAGTGCGTTGAATGACTGCCTTCATAGCTCTGTGGTTAGCGCGTCTGCCTGCTGATCAAAGGGTCAACGGTTCGAATCCCAGCCGGCGCCGGTCTTTTATTTATTTATCGACCCGCGGCGTAAGAGGTTAGATAGCCAGATAGATAGATACATAGACGAAAAGTGCGTGAAGTAGCCAAAGAATGCTATTCGCATTAAAAAAAAAGTGACAACCGGTGACGGATTTTTAACCCCGGCCATCTGCGTGAGAGCCGAGCGCGCAGCCTACTTCGCTAAGTGCTTTTTGATTTTGCTTGATTTTGACTGCGACAAGGTGACTCTAGTGATTCACACGACGGCTTTGAGTTGAAGCCAGAGGCGAACACCCGCTCGTGCCTTTTATTCCTGAGCTCGCGCACCAGCGTGGCTGGAGCGCGAGCGCGTCGGCAACACCGATACACGATACATCGTCGCGTCTTTCAGAGAACGAAACAAAACACAAGGAAACATTGTAACCGTATAACAAAAGATAAACACATATACACACTAAAATAATAAAAAAACTAGAAAACAAATTATGGTAGTTGTTCAAATGTTACATCATAAGTTAGTCGGCGGGGTGGCAGTCTACTTCTTGATGATCTTCTAACCATTGTTCTAACCGATGAGGCCTCCGGAGCTGCCGCTTCACTTTGCTCTGGCGATGAATCTGGAGAAGTTGGTTGGCTTTGGTTCCGGTGATTAGGCGCAGGTGGCCCTTCCTGCACACTTGTAGGTTGCTGTGGTGAGACGATGTCATCCTCGAGGCTGCTGAATGTCTCAGGCGTTTTCAGCAAGTGACGGCGGTTCCTCCGGTAGGTCCTGTTATTCTCTGTCTGTACGTTGTAGGAGCGTGGTCCAACACAGCCGGTGACCTTCGCTTTATCAGCCCAAGAGTTGTTTCGTCGTAGTCGTACAATATCACCCCTCTTGAGGTCCTTCAGCGACGCTCCGGTGGTCTTGTACTGCCTCTTCTTGGGCACAGGGCTATTGGGGTCTGATGAGAAGTCTGGAAGCTGTGTACGCAGTTTTCTCCCACTCAGTAATTCTCCCGGAGACCGTCCACCTAACAAAGGAGAAGATCGATAATTCAAAAGACCCAGATAAAAATCCTCCCCGCGTTGTCGCATTTTTTTCAAAATCCTCTTTGCAATTTGTACTCCTTTCTCCGCAAGACCGTTGGATTGCGGGAAGTGAGGACTTGATGTCACGTGATTAAAATCATAAACTTTCGAGAAACACCTAAACTCGTACGACGAAAATTGTGGACCATTGTCTGTGCAAACCTCTGCTGGTATGCCGTGTCTTGCAAACCACGATGACAACGTTCGGATGACTGTTTGAGAAGAGGTGTCTTGAAGCTTCTCCACTTCTGGATAATTAGAGTAGGCGTCAAATGCCACTAAGTAAGAGTTTCCACCGTAATCGAACAAATCAACGCCAACGCGATACCACGGGTAAGGAGGAACTTCGCGCATGATTAGTGGCTCTTAGGGTTGCTGATAGGCAAATTTTTTGCATGTGGTGCATCCGGCCACAAAAGATTCAATGTCTCTCGCCATTTTTGGCCAATACATGAGTTGCCGCGCTCTTTCTTTGCATTTGTTAATGCCCAAATGCCCTTGATGTACCCGAGCTAGCATAACTCTCCGAAGGGCATGAGGTATTACTACCCTTGTTGTTTTAAAAAGTATTCCGTCAATTACTGATAGCTCGGGATCCAGCGAACTGAAGTCGCC
This sequence comes from Ixodes ricinus, assembly GCA_037355805.1. Lineage (NCBI taxonomy): Eukaryota > Metazoa > Arthropoda > Arachnida > Ixodida > Ixodidae > Ixodes > Ixodes ricinus. Next base: position 53,688 of record JAZHYW010018309.1, read on the forward strand.
TTGCAGTGTGACCCTATTTTGTAGACATCGTAGGACATGTTGCAACTTGGGATCTTTTTTGTTTCGGTTCTGAGCAGGTTCTGTGTCGCCTCACTCACGAGTGCACCAAGCATTCCCACAGCATGCACTTCAACATCTAGAGAGTATTGTTTTTCTTGTGAACCTGGCTGTACTGCTCTTGAACAAAGCGTCAGCAAGCACGAGCGTTTTTCCTGGCAGAAACTGAAGGGTGAAATCATATTTCATCAGTCTCAAAGAGAAACGTTGTAGTCGAGGCGGCACATCACCGAGGCTCTTTTAGACAGTGCGACCAATGGACTGTGATCAGTTTCTAGAATAATGTGCCTACCGTATGTTAGGTGGTGGAACCTCTCACACCCGAATACCAGTCCAAGTGCCTCCTTTTCTATTTGAGAGTATCGTGACTCGCAGTCCGATAACGACCTGGAAGCATACGCTACAGGACGCCATGATCGGTCATGTAGCTGCAGTAAGGCTACTCCAATTCCGTCCTTCGAAGCATCAGCTGACAGTTTTGTCGTCCTGTCTGGGTCAAAAAGAGCAAGAACTGGAGCACTCGTGAGCATTAGTTTCAGCTGCTTCCATTCGTGATCATGCGCCTGGGTCCACTCAGAAAGTACACCTTCGTGAAGGAGCCTTCGAAGGTTGGCTGTATGTTCAGACAAACGGGGAATGCATTTTCCGAAGTAGTTTATGACGCCGATCATGCGCTGAACAGCCTTCTTGTTTGTGGGCGCTTCGAGGTTCAAGATGGTATCGAGAAGGCTTGGGTCAGGTTTGATACCTTCTTGACTCACTACATCGCAAAGAAAAACAACCTCCTGAATTCCAAATTGACATTTTTCTGAATTTAGCGTCAATCCTGCCCTGTGTGCAGCCTGCATAGCTAATCTCAGTCGCTCATCATGCTCCTCGCGGGTAGCTCCCCAAACAAGTACGTCATCGATATACACCCGTACTCCCTTCAGTCCCTCAAAAACCTCAGACATTGCACGCTGAAACACTTCGGGTGCAGAAGCCAATCCAAAAGGCAACCTCAAAAATCGGTACCGCCCGAAGGGCGTGCCAAATGTACAAATTCGCGATGTTTCATCCGTCAGCGGGATCTGATGGAAGCCTGACCTTGCATCAAGTTTTGAAAACACAGTGGCATTGGCAAGTTCAGCTTCTATGTCTTCTCTCCTTGGCATTTGAAAGTGCTCACGTCTCAAAGACTCATTTATTCTTCTAGGATCCATACATACTCTCAAACTGCCGTTTTTCTTTTTGACTATGACAAGTGGGCTTACCCAGTCCGAGGGATCCTTCATTCTTGTGATGATACCCGCCTCCTCCATCCGATTGAGTTCCTGCTTGAGTGGCTCCATGAGCGCCTGAGGCACACGACGAGTGGGCTGAATCACGGGCACAGCAGCTTCTTTGAAGGCGATGCTGTATGAACGTTGCAATTTTCCGATGCCTTGAAACAGTGATGGAAATTCTCGTTGCATTCGGGTTCCAGTATCCATGGAGGTGGCAATTTCATGCACGCGATTCACCAGGCCCAACGCTTCGCAGGTCTGCAGTCCCAGCAGCGCTCGCTTGCCCTTCTTGACGACAAAAAACTCAGCCGCAACGGCTCTATCTTCTAGTTGGAGCACAAACCTAGCTTTCCCCAGGTGGCCGATAGCACTACCGTTGTAGCTTCGCAACACTGCCGGACTTGGCAGCAGCTGTTGCCCTGTGCTCGCGCTCCGAAAGAGAGACAAAGGTAAAAGGTTCACTTGAGAGCCGGTGTCGACCTTGAACTCGACACGCGCTTTCCCAATTATTGCCTTCAGCAGCCAGTCCTTCTCTGCGCTTGTCCCGGACTCTCCCACCTGAAGAATATCGAAGTCATCTTCTGCCTGCTTCTGAACTTCCTCCACCTGTGGTCGGCGTTCCTCAACGTTGGACTCTGCGTCACAACAGATCGCGAAATGATGCTTCCTTCGACATGCATTGCAGATTTTACCAAAAGCTGGGCATCGGCGTGGTTGGTGAAATCTGTTGCACTTTCGACATCTCATTTGTGGTGTGTTTTTGTTTGTCTTGTGCGTAGCATCTACCTGCTCTTCCGGAGTGGGGTGCTCACTCAGCCACATCTTGGCTTGTTCTGAAGACTTCTCTGCGGCTTTGCAGATTCTAGCGGCTCCTTCCAGGGTCAAGTCGTCCTCTGTTAGGAGGCGTTCACGATGTTTATCATCTCTGATGCCATCGACAATCTGATCTCTCACCAAGGAATCCGTCAGGACGCCGAAATTGCTCGAGCGCACCTTGAGCTTCAGTTCTCTCAAAATTGTTCGAACGACTGACCTTCTGCTTGGTGGGTCTTTCGGAAAACATGGCGCTCGAAGGTCTCGTTGGCTTTCGGTGCACAGTATTCCTGAAACTTGTGGATCACCTCGGCGTAGTTCTGCTTCTGGTCTTCCGTGAGTGTGAAGGTATTGAAGACGTCCACAGCTTCAGGACCCGCCACATGCAGCAAGAGAGCCACCATTTGCTTGTCTGTTCGAACCGTCGTGCCAGTCGCCGTCGCTTCGAAGTACAGCTCGACGCGTTGAATGAAGCGCTCCCAGTTGTCTGCCACGTTGCCGGACAACGATAGACCCTCGGGCGGCTTAAGCCACTCCATGTTTTACGCAAAGGCTTGCCTGGTTAGGAAAACCATCGGGTTTCGGCACCATGTATTGATCACACGACTGCTTTGAGTTGAAGCCAGAAGCGAACACCCGCTCGTGCCTTTTATTCCTGAGCTCGCAAACCAGTGTGCCGATACCGATACACGATACAGTGATACAGCGATACACCGATACACGATACAGTGACAGCACACTTGAAGAGAAGTTAAAGCCATTAGCCCACCTGGCTGACACAAAAACATTGAAATTACTTGAAGTCATGAAGCCTTTTAAGAGGTGTCGAACATTTAGGTAAAGGTTACTGTTCCCTGCACCATTCCCCTACAAAGCCCATTTGCTGTACAAAATACTAGTGTACAGGAGGAAGATCTACGTCCGCATGGTGCACGGCCTTGCGAAACTTCCACAAACTGTGAAGGCCAAGCAGCATGACCATTTCTAGAGGTACACCGGCGTCCCCTTCCGTGGGTAAAGCCGAGTTTTTTCTGGCGTAAGAGGCAGGTCCTTTTTGAATGTCAACTGTAGGATGTCCCGAAAAACACTTCAACCCAACAGTCTAAAAAATATGTTATATTTTTATGCTTTTATATAATATGCAGTTGTCGGTACAAGAAATAGGCAGCTCTTCTCGGCTCGCCATAGCTTGGGCAGGTAAAAAGTAATTGTTGTGGCGTCTTTCATTATACTTTTCGCGCGTTTTAACAGATCTTGCCCAGTGCTTCCACTGAAAAACATATGGTACAATATCGTGGGAAAACTTAATGTCTTTTATCAACCGTTTCCCTGGGACACCGCAGAGGTATGCCAAAAGCAAAACGCATCTTTCAAAAATTAAAAAAACAAAATGTCAACTTTTTTAGGCAATCGTGTACAGAAACATTGATATCTACACCAGACACAACAACAAACTTGGGAAGGCCTCTTCGTAACCTCGCTCAAATGACCGTAAGTAAAAAAATATATATTTCTGCTCTTGAAGACATATAAACGTAGTTAGCGAAGAACTTGGCGACTTCCACTGCAGTTCTGGATGGATTGTCCCTTGTCACGGCGTATTGTGTAACATAATTAGTGTCTAGGATTAGCCAACGGCTTCCAAGGGTTAACTGCGGAAATATTGAAAGTAGAGCCATTCCAATCTGCTCAAACGGTGCAGTTGTCGGAGCAGTTAGCTGAAGGAGACCTTCCAGCTTCGTTGCCAGTTTCTTGCGTCGCTTGCACCAGATGTATGATTGTCTGTAGATATGACCGGTTTTGTGAAGCTTTTGCCAGTAGTACTTTGTAGGAACACGAGGCCACTCTCAGGCTTTAACCAAGGTGTCCCGACATCGGGTCGTCGTGGCAGAATTTAAGAACCTTACCTCAAAAATAGGTGAGGCATACACAAGCAGCCAGCAGCACTACAGCGTGCCGAATGTCGAAGGTTGGCAGGACTCGTAACAAGACACGTGGACGGGCACCCCTGCACCTTCCCCGGCGCTCTCGTGATGTGCCCAACTCAAGACTGTCTCGTTGACATTGTGCCATGTGGTCGGTGTTCGTTGCGCCTAGAAGGCACTCGTCGTCATCGTCGTAGCAGATGCTTGAAGTTGTTTTGACAGGGGCTCCGGAGAGAGAGTCGGCGTCGCTATGCTTTCGGCCAGACTTGTAGATCACAGTTATGTTGCAGTCTTCCAGTCAGAGACGGCGTCAAGCGAGGCGTCCTGTAGGTTGATTGAGGTTCGTAAGCCAAAAGAGCGAGTGGTGGTGCGGGATTACGCAAAACGGGCTCCCGTACAAGTACGGGAGAAACCTCGTGATAGCCAAAACAACTACCGGATATTATTTTCAGTCGTGGAGAAACTTTTTCCGCCTTGGACGAGTACTCGACTTGCGTAAGCGATGACGTCTCCGGTGTCTTCTTGTATTTCTACAAGTGCCGAGACAAGACCTGCGTTACTAGCATCCGTATGAATTTTAATTTCCTTATTCTCATCGAAGTGCCAAAGAATAGAAGGAGCTTGGAATCTTCGCTTCAGCTCGTCCAAAGCCTGTTGTTGCTCCTCGGTTCCTTCTAACTTAGCTGCGTCCTTCGTGTGGTTTTTGAGCGGTGCGGAAATCCTTTCGAAATTGAAAGCGAAGCACCAACAATAGGAACGTAGTCCAAGGAATCTTCCCACGGCTTTTTTGTCGACGTTGGAAAGAAGCGAAAGCGTGAGTATTCTGTGGTTCTGGGCAAACATCTTCGTTGTTAACCACATGGCCTACGGACTTCAGGTTATCAGAGGTTAACCACCATTTCGATGGCTTGAGTGTGGGAGCGGCGGTCTGTATGAGTTGGAGACCCGATCGGAGTCGTCGTACGTTACCGTTATAGTCTCTTGAAAACACTACGACGTCGTCAAGGCAGACGGTAAAGCTCTTCCATTTCAGTCATGCCAGTACTGTGTCTAAGGTAGGCTGCTAACTTACTGGTGTCGTTTATAGTCGCAAGGGTATCACTTCAAACTCGTACAGACCATCAGGCGTGACGAAGAGCCGTCTTCTATTGGCCCTGTTTGTCGAATTCGATCTCAATGTAGCCGATCTTCAGGTCCATCAATGAAAAGTTTCTGAACTGGAACAACCGGTCTAGCATGTGTTTGATGCGGGAGATTGGAAATACGTGTATCTCCCTCACCACGTTTAGCTGCCGTTAGTACACACGTAGCCTAAGTATTCCAAACTGCTTGTTACCCAATAATAGAGTAACTGACCAATACGTTTTTAAAGGTCCACGAGCTGCTTGAAGGCGCGATGATGTCGCCGTTCAGAATTTCCGAAACCTGTCGCTGGATGATATCCCTTTCGTTTACAGAAACACTGTACGGCGATGGTTGCACGAGGAGAACATCATCTCCGGTAATGATGTGCTGCTCCGCAATCGAGGTTTGGCGCACCCTCGCCGACGTCACAAATTGGTCGCTGTATTCGACGAGGAGGTTAATCAGCTGCCGTCATTTCGGTCCCAGAAGCTTGGGATTCATATCATCCTGCGCAGTCGATGTAACCTATAGGCCTCGCCAGTGGGCTCATTTTCGTCTTCTGCGCATGAGAAAGAAAGTAGCGGTGACGTCAGAACGCCAAGCCCTGATTGGGTGATTGCGACCCCCTATCTGAGCGTCGTCTGCTCCTTTGCAACGCCGTCTGCACGCAACGTCGTTTGCGTCGGTCTTACCTTTCCTGCGACTTTCAGAAGTGCAGGTCTTTACGAGCGAGCTCGACTTCGTCATTCAGAGACGGCAGACGAAATAACTCGAGCGGTACGTTGTTTTTGTCGAACAACTAGCAGACGCGCATCAAGGAGGGAAGTCAAAGTACTCACTGGCGAGGTGTCCCGAGACGCCGAGGTTTGTTTGCTAAGAACCCAGAGTGAGCGTGTTAGTGCCCGCAAGTTCCCTCCATAATACTTTTTCCTTCCTTTCGTGTGCGGCAAGACTCCTTCATTCTTTAACGGCGTCAGCGGGTTGGCGCAGTTAACGTCGTCTGCTTTACGTCTGCTAGTCAAAGCGATGGTTGCTTTACTACCTTTCCTGCGTCTGTCGGAGATTCACCGCTTTTTCACCGGCGAGAGTCACCGTTGCCTCGGAAAGCAAGGAGATGACAAGAGGAAGAGATTGACCTTTTAATCTGAAATTGAGGTCAGTGATCACAGTATAATACAGGAAGGGTTCACAAGGGTCGCGCGGAGCAGTTTATTTCCAGTTTATTTGTAGATATTGTGTTGGTTTTACGGAGTAAAACATAAGATCTGCATACCTCCCGTTTTTGGTTAACAATTGGGAAGGGCAGTTTCTTTGGGACTCCAAAAACTATCTCGGCGAGAACCTTTCTTGGCAATGCAGTGGGAAGGAGGAGAGCCCGCTCACAGATTTTTTCTCCGCGCTCAAAATGGGAGAGGGAACGCGGGCCTGTACCTTCCAATGCATTGCCAATACAAGTTGTTGCTGAGTAGCCTTCGTGCTGCTCTCCTATACAATCGGAATTGACAGCAGAGTATACGCTATGCATATTTTAGGCCAAGCGTGCCTCCGGTCGGTCACGTTACTATAGTCTCCAAGCGGGTCACAAGGCAGCGCAAGGCACCTGCCTGAAGGACACAGCATGGTAGACCACTCATATAGCATCCACTGCACTTTCATCTTTGGGACGAACTCACAAAAGCATCCACTGACAAATTCTCTCACTGTGTTCATTGTTCGGATGACCCTCGGAGATAAGCCTTTGTGGGCGCACCCGCATGGGGACCTTGAAGAAGCAGGATGAAGGCAAAAGGCTGGAGGGAGGGGAATGTTTCCTCCTCACCTCTTCAGCAACCCATTTGCATCCCCCTATCAGTTTTTCTTTCCCTGGCCCTGACTGAAATCTTAGCTGCGGCCTGTGTGGCTCAGTGTTTGAAAAGTCCTACGCGTATAGGGGCAGCAAGCGATTTCTTCAAAAAAGTCACAAAAATTATCATTGTGTCGTTTGGTTCGGCAAATGACAGCTTGTACCGCATCGTGTTGAATCTTCACGCAGCCCTACCATCTCGTTTGTGTGTGTCGGTGGTTCTTCTGCAGTGCTTGTATCGGCATATATCTCGGAATACATCTTCCAAGTCCGCTAATTTTGGTAAGTGCACTGCAACCTGCTTATTAGCAACGAGTGACCGCGGTTCTATGGGTACTCCTAAAATTATAAATATAATTATGCAGTGCATTCTCCAGGCAGCCGCGACAAGAATTTTGCCCAAATTCTACCGAGATCGCCTTCCATTAGCTGCCTGAAATCATGCGACTCTGGTAGAATACTGATTTTCTTGTTTTCCCGGCTGTTCGTGGAAACACTTTTCATAGACAACTTTTCGTGGTCACACGTTTTATGGACACGTTTCGTTGACATTAAGATATCACCGACACTCGTTACCTGAATTTCACGGTGCGGGAAGTTTTTTCGCGGAAGTGGATATTCTGCCCGCAGCCGACACAATAACTCGGGAAAAGAATGCCGGAATTTGTTTCATACTGGGTTTCATATAAAGACCAATTGTGAAAACGGCAATTTGAAGCTATATAGTGGCTCACTGGTAAGGTGTCTTTCTCATACACAGCGGGAGCCTGATTCAATCCACAGTGTGGGCTTTTTTTTTTTTCTCTGACTTTTTTAATCATTTAAGAATATTTACATTTTTGTCTAACTAACACAAAAAGAAAACGAATGTTCTGGACGAAACTTTGCTGGATTAAATGGTGTGGGACTGGGCGTTTCCGGGGAGTGAATGGAGTACAAAGCCCGGGGAACCCAAACTCCGCCAGTTTCGGACGGCACGTGTATCACTCGGATGGCGCCTGTATCGCAGTCTACGGCTGCTCATTAGATAAATATTAAACCGATTGTCCCACCTGTAAACGCCGCGTCGCGGCGAGCTCGCCGCAGCCCAAGCCTCGCTGTCCTCCATTCACCCCCGAAAGGGAGTCTCATACCATTTACTTCAGCGAAGTTTCGTGATGCCATTCACTTTTTTTCAGTGTTATTCATAAAAACAAAATGTTGTAGATATCGCCAAATGCCTAAAAAGTAACCCCATATTGACGACTGAACCAGGGACCCGCCGCATAAGAAACAGACACCTTACCAGAAGTTACTCTACAGCTACAATTCGTTTCATACGATAACCAATAGCGGGCAAGTGCCGGCATTTTTGTTCCCGAGCTACTGTGTTGGCTGCCGGCTGAATATTCACTTCGATTTTTCGTGGGTGTGTCACCGGCCGGCAGACCCGTCCACGCAGCTTCGCGGCGACATTCTGCGACGGCTCATTACAAGATTTGTAACCCACGTGTCCCACCCTACCTGCCATTTGCGGCGACGATTTGGGGTAACTTGTTAACAGAAAAAAAAAAAAGGTAATCATATTATTTTGTAAAACAATCTGCTGATGAAACTGCTTGTAAATAATACGATCTGTCAATGAAACGCCATTCGATGAACTGATTGCCACCGTCATTCAGAGGCGTCTGTCAGGACAATTTTGGGAAAATATTTTTCCAGCTTTTGGGAGAATCGACATTATGCCCTAGAATTACCCCGGTACTGTTTGCTTTGCAATCGCTTGAGATGCATAAAAGCTAGGCAGCACCTCTTTAAATTTCGGAGATCATTTGCACATTTGTACATCTTTACGAAACATGCTGTGTGTAATAAACTTCTAGTAAACTTGAAGAGAATAGTTTGTGTCTTTTTTCCTGCCTGTTTACAAACTCATGTGCAAGTACTTTTTTCTACGCGTTTCCTTCATGTTTTAAGTAGGTTAATTTAGTTCGGGACATTTTAATAGGCTTAAGACATCCAAACTTCCAGACGATACCCATTCAGGGCTAACGAATAATTCGCATGGGTGCCAGCTGCTAGTTCGAGAGCGATCCATGTCAGCATGCATTTGTCAGCGGAGGGATGCCGCGGCTGGGCTTCTGCTAGAGCAAGTGAGCTAGCCCTGCCTTTCGTGAAGCTTGATTGCGTCTGCTCATGTCTAGCTTGTGCATGATATATTCAGTTACATAGTTCAGAAAGAACTAATGGTGGCCAGTCATCCTTGACTTAACGACGACTTGGTTGAGGTTGCGAAGAACTTTCAGTTGATTGTGAGCCAAGCTCACAATCGTGATGCTACAAAAACGAGAATATGTAGAGCCTTGGCCCATTCACAACGTGGTGCTGGGGAGTGTGCTTTACTAAGACCAATCTATGTTTGATAACGTTGATCTTCGACCTTTGGATTTTTCTCTAGATGCCTTCAGTGCGGAGCTAAGAGTTGAAGAATCGGCAGCTTAAAAATGGTGCTGAAGTGGCTGCCAGGGTCTTGCGACAGGGAAGGCAGCAGTAAGAAGCCTTTGGAAGCCGCAGTGGACACCCATACTCAAGACTCGCCCCAGGACCAACCCCAGGACCCTCCCCAGGACAAGGCATATGCTTCCCGGTGAGCCTCCTCCTAGTCCCTTTCAATAAAAGTTCTAAAAGGTAATACTTGATCTTTAATTAGCCATTTGCACGCAAGATAAAATAGTGCACAGACAAATCATAGGAGGATCTTGCGATTTGTGCCCAGAATGATTTGCGGTTGGATACTAATATAAAACAAGCCAGGGTTCTTAAAACCCAATGTTCAGGCTAACCAGGATTTAAACGCATTACATAGTCAGCATTTAGATATTAGCGCAATATCGGGACTGCAAATGAATCAGCTTGACTGCCAATAACGGCCTATTGCCACGCGCGTCGACGAGAAAGCGCGTGCGTGGACAGTGTTTACCGCGCTTGACTTTAGCGCAGAAGGTTGAGTTCGATTCCTGACAGCGGACTGTCCTTTTATTAATTCGTTCCATTTGCCCTTCTTGTAAGTTCGATAACATTCTCGTCTGATCGCAGGTTCCGAATATTCTACACAATGAAGTTCTGCAGATTACTAGAAATCTTGACGGTATATAAAGGACACCCCAAGGCGAGCGGAGTCAGTCTCGCTCCCGCGATCGATCCTGCTGTTTCGGCGACATCGACGCCTCCGACGCTGCCTTATATTTATTCGTGTTTTGGGCACCAGTTTGCCTCAATAAACGCGTTTGGAGTTTCTTTAGTTATTTTTCGCCTCATCGTTTGTCCGTTCGTGACAATTTGGCGCAGGTGTGGGATATTGCCTTTTATGCCCGTTAAGCGTACCCCTCCGAAGACATCCCGGCCAAGGCGGCTTGTGCTCAGCCTGCTGGACGCTTCTGCTCGCCAGGCGCCGAAGACCCAAGAAGCCATCGTACCAGAGAAGTCAGTCTCCCGAATGGGGTCTCTTGTCCCGGGAACCGGAGGTAGAAGATGCCGACCACTGACCACCCCGCACGTCGTCGTCCTGCCCGTCGCACCCCGGACTCCGACGTTTTTCCACGGGGAGGGTCCACGAGGGACATCTAAGACTGGCTGCGACACTACGAGACGTGCAGCCCGCCTGGCAGCGGACCGAGCGGCTGAGCAGTGCCCCCACGACCTTTATTTCTCCCCAGAAGGCACTGCGAGGCGCAGTTTTTGAAACCACGAAGCCTCCTTCGCTGCCCTGGGAGGTCTATGTCACCCGGGCTTAAGCGGACATTCGTACAACCATCATCGTCGCCAGCGAGCAGAGGACCTGCTTCAGAGCGAGGGTGCAGGCCCCAGTGAAAGCCTGGCCAGCTTTGCTGAGGATGTCGTGCGTCCCTAAGTGCCCCAGACGACCCGGAGGCCGCCGAGGAATAGACTCCGAATCCTCATGCGAGGCGTCCAAGCAGAAATTTTGGAGGCTAGTTCGGCATCCTCCAGCGACCGTCGATGCTTTTTGTGAGGGGAAGCCACCAACATCGAGCGTGCACTGACTGGCCCCGAGCAAGCCACCACCGCCGACTCGCCGGCGCGCCTGCTGCTCCAGCCGTCGCCGGCTTCGATGCCTGGACCCGACCATGCCAGCGCTGTCGACAGCCTCCTGCAGACTATCGTCCAGGAGATCGTCCCGGATGTCGTCCGGAAGAGCTCCGCAAGATCCACCTGCTGCAGATCGCCTCGTCTTCTCTCTCACTCACCTAAACCCGTCCACTAGAGGAGGTTCATCAAGCCTTCCAACCGGAGACTCCTGTGACCATTGTAGCACCGGAGATACCCGCTCTTAGTTTCGCCGCAATGGTCCGACGAGACGCCACCAGCCCCTCGCCCGTACACTGGCGGCCCCCGACGATGAGGCCTCCACGAGCTACTGAATCCCCGACGCACAAGAGATTGGGCGCATCTACGCCGGAGAACCATCTGTGTCAAGAAAGGCCGACCTGTGGCGAACGGCCGACCGAACACCTGCTCTGCTAACACTGCGGGAAGCCAACCACATATATAGTGAATGCCCCTACCGGCGACCTGGTCTGCGTGAGTTCCACGCGAGCGACCACACGCCGAGGTACGGCGAACGCCCTCACTAACAGCCAGGAGTACCTTCGACGCATTCGCCCCATCCTCAGCATCTCTCTGTCCGCCGTGAAGTCCCGCACACCGTCGCCCACACGTTCAGCGTCTCCAGCGCCACGACCCCGTCGAGAGAGCCTGCTCTCCCCTCCGTCGCCGGGAAACCTAAGTGCGGCAATGCCCGGAGGTGGAGTTTGCCGAAGCCGGCCGAAGTAAAGAGCCTCCAAAAACGATGGATCGCTCTCTCTCCCGACGCTGTGCATCACAGGCGCGCTCCTGCTTCGATGTCCAACAACCCTGAGCGTTATTATCGGCGGCCACGACGCGCTTAGCACTCGCTGGACATTTGGAGCGAACTACTCAGTCTTGAGCGGGAGCCTCTCTTGCCACCTGCGAAATTGACCTTTTCGCTTAAAGCCCGCAAATACGAGACCGAGCTGCGGGCGCCTCATCCCTACCAGTCGGGGGAGATGCACTGCTCGCGTCGAGATCCGCGTTGAGTCGTGCCCTGTCAAGTTCGTCGTTCTGCAAGACTGTTCGAGGAATGTTATCTTCCGAATGGACTTTCTTTGCTAGTATGGCGCCATCATCTGAGCCTCAGGGCAAACCCGGTAAACTATGCCGAAAGCAGAAGGTTACTGGTTGCCTGCTTCACTGCGGCACGACGTCAACCGTGATCGAGTTATTGCCAACCATGTGAACCTGCCGCCGCGGTCGAGATGTTTTCGTGACCGTCATAACCGACGCAGCAATGCACGGTTAATCTCTTCTCAGAGAAGCAGCGTCACGCTTTCGTCTTGAAAAAGAGATTGGCGTCGCACGAGTGCGTAACGGATCTCCAAGAAAAGACGGTAACTGTTACTCGTTAGCAATCTTTTGAGAGGAGTCAGCAGCACCCTAAGGAAAGGTTCCAGATGTCTTTTCGGTCGTTTTTCATCCATGTAAGGAACAGAATGTGTTGTATGGAATGTGGTTATATACGGATTGGATCCATTTGACCGCAGCGCCCTCCTCGTCTATAAAACGTTGAGCCAATGCATGCAAAGTTTATCGCGATTATATGCGCAACATTGACCGCAGCGCCTCTCTAACCTGTATAGACGTAGAGTGGCTACGTACGCAACGTTTTCATCCATGATATCGCCAGCTCTTGAGTTACTACCCGCATCTCAGAGCCCCCTGCTCGTCCCGCAGTTGTGGCCGTGTGGTTAATGCGGTGGATTATAGTCGGTGACGGGTCAAGAACAAAGTGAAAGCTCCTCCTACCTCTTTTTCACTTTGCTAGAGCGAACGCGGGAGGGAGGGCGACCTCCTCTCCACCGTCCGCTTCGCTGAATAGGGAAAGGGGGGAGGAGTTTTGCACCGCTCGTTGACCTGTCACCATTCATCAATCCGACGGGGTCTCCCCGCACAGGTTCGAATTCTGTCCACGACTGCGCAAACATTTTTCTTCTTTTTCAGGAGACAGATGAGATGGCAATAGATGTGAGCACGGACGCGAGACGGACAAGGCTAAAATTTGGGAGACTTCGCCCCGAATAAAGTAACTACATACAGATGTCAAGTCGGAGTGAGCTCAAGCCAGTATAACGCCGCAGAAAACGAACATCACAAAATAATCCCGAAGTGTGTAAACGGACTCCGAGAAATTTCACTCGTGGCTGGCGCATCATACATGAAATACCTAGAAACACTCCTTTAAAACGCCTCCCAAATTTAACTCCCCCTCACTCCCCCCCAAAAAAAAACAAAAAAAAGAAGAAAGAGAGGGAGAGCTAGCGGGCGACGTCCCCCCCCATCCACAAGTTTCAGCTCTCCCCTCAAAGAGCTTTCTTTTCTCCCCCGCTCCTCTGCCGAGTGGGGAAGGCAGTTTTGTACCTGTAGTATACAAAAATCGTAAAACCAAAAACCTACAACAGCCTATAGAGGTTTCCTTTTAGATGTTCATACCAAGCGGGAGTAAGGGTTTCAAATTTTGATATATAGTAGGACTCTATTTTTGCGCGTATGCATCATTTTTGATTCTGTCAGCACAAGATGAATGAACTCTACGTGCGTAGGGACGTCGTGGTCGTCCGAGCTAAAGTGTTTAGCGACTGTTGGTTGCTGCTTATCTACAGTGCCAGACTTATGGCCTTAAAATCACTCTTCCATAGAATGTTGAGTTTCTCCTACGTTTTCGTTGTTACTCAGCGTGCAGTTTATAATGCATATCATTGTAACGTGTTTGCAGTCGATATGCTGTTTAATATTTATGTAAAAATTTGATGCGGAGCTCGAAGATTATTAGCGGTGAAAACGAACGGGCATAGTTGGCAAGGAGAGCTGAGGCAAGGACCCCAACCGCCGCATAAATTGTTTTTTTTTTGTTTTAATATACAGTGACCATAAATTGTTTCCCAGATTTCGATGCTCACGGAATGCCAAAAATAGTTGATTCAAAAAATATTTTTTTTAAGTTTATCGTTGTCGTGTAAGGATGTTCAAATGGTGTTTTCAATCACCGGTGCAGGCTTGATAGGCTCGAATAGTGGTTTATACACAACGACACGCTTGTTTTCTTGGAGTGCAGCTGTAGTGCGGATTCAAAGAGTCTGCTGCGTTCCGGAGTAAATGCATTTCTCGTGGCGTCTTCAAGCGTAGATCAGGGATATTTCCTTTGTGATTGTAGTGGCTACTCAAGGATGTTACGTTTTCCTTAAAGTTTGATTCTTCAGAACACATTCTACGCAGCCGAAGGAATTGGCTGTAGAGTGCCAATGTTTGTTTCACATTTTGCAGGTGGTAGCTATCATAGCGCGGAACCTAAGGTTAGTGTGTGACTCTGCTACTGCTTTCCGTTGCAAATGGCTTCCCATCTTTTAAGAGTTTACGTCGAGAAAGTTCATAGTGCCAGCTGAGTAATTGAAGGTAAATTTACTAGTAGGGTGACAGCCGTTGAGGTAATTTAGAAAAGGGAGGAATGCATCTTTAGTGTCATTTTAAATGATAAATATATCGTCAATATAACGACGATATGTGGCGGGACTTTTGGCGTAAGTCACACAAATATCTCCTCAAACTTGCCCATAAAATATTAGCGTAAATTGGGGACATTCTTGGCCCCATGTCCGTGCCTGCTTAATTTGCAAATAATGATCATCACAAAACAAAAAGTTATTGCAGTCTAAAATTAATCACAATAAGTGCAGAATACCGCTACTGTCTGTGAGAGAGTAGGGTAGAGAAGAGGAATTGTTCCATGGCATGCAGTCCCCCTTTATGTGGGATGTTAGTGTACAAACAGCTCGCATCAAAAGTAGCTGGAATGCTCTCCTGTGAGATTAAGCCTGATTCGTTCATATGGTTGATAAGAATAGGAATGTGTGTGGTGTGCTTTACGTAAGATTGTAGTAGGGGGGGGGGTATATGTTAACTCGCGTTTTCTACACATTCGGAAATTCATTTGGTCTGTGTGCACCTATGTCTGATATAATGGGTCTTAAATATTGTTGGGCTTGTTTTTAATGGAATTGCGTTGTTTTTATTGGAATTACGCAGATCTTCGAGTGTTCTGTTAATTATATTACTAAACCACTGTGTAGGATTGTCAGGTAGACATAAATGTAAATTTGGGTTTTCAGACAAGGTCAATTGCCTCACCGCATAGAGTCGGCCCTGTTCATAACCACAACACCACCACCCTTATCCGCGGGTCAAATAATGACGTCCTCCCTAGACTTAAAATATTAAGGACCTGTTGTTCCCGCCTAGACAAATTACCCCTCTGTGTGGTTGCTTTAGCAAGCGAATCACAGATATAATTTCGTATAGGTTGCACGTAATGAACTATGTACACGCTTGTCTTGCTTGAGTCTGGGGTCTAGTGTGACTTTAACTTCAAATTTGGTGTGGTGCTATCAAGACCCCTAAGTTTGATTGCATCCTTCTTTTCCATTAAAATACGTTTGAAGGTGTAACCGCCGGAAAATCTGCTGTAGATCATCTAAAGATAGTTAAAGGTTACGATATGTCCACTTGATAAGTTTTCCTAGAATAAATCGATAATTTCGGCCTGATAAACACGGGGACCTTTCATACGCTTTCCATACTCTCGTATCGCCTGCCCCTCAGTGCACAAAGCCGTTCGAGCACATCTTCGCTTACCACTACCTCGCCTACCCTTCCCCTCTCATGACCTTCCATATATGCCATCAACCGTCGAACACTGTCGCGTCTGACGAACGTAACGAGACGAGGCGCGTACACCTTACGTAAACGCTTTATTGCTTGCTGGTGACCGGGCAGCTGCTTAGCTGCCGATCCATGCTGAAGAAACGACTAGAAGCAAGTGAAGTGCGCCGGCACTGCGGGCGAGCGGTTATCACCTCTGATGGCGAGGGTGGTTATCACTTCCGATGGCGCGGGAACCGCATAGTCACGGATACGCTACACCCCTCTGCACTTAATTAGAGTCACGACACTGCAAGAGTCACGGCACGTATCGTTCAGGCGGCTGACGGTGTCTTTGTGGGTAGCGCGATCTTGTAGCGGTGCCCGAACCGTTGGTCTGTGCCGGCATCTGCTCAGTAACACTGGCGCTGGCTGTTGACGCTGGAGTAGATGGTCCTTGCGCCGGAAGTTCGGGTGAACCATCAAAGTCTGGAAGTACAGTCAATGCGGTGCTGTCGGTGTCTGGAGCGCGGACGATGTGGTTTCGATGTCGCACCCATTCACAAACACCACGCGGCGTCACAACACTTAACCGATAGGACACGGGACCCGTACGGGCAAGCACTGTCGCGCTCAGCCACTTAGGTCCAGGACGGAAGTTCCTGACTCGGACGAGGTCACCTTCCGCAAAGACGTACTCGCGGCTGGCACGGCGTGTAGACTGCTGGAACTGGCGCTGTGAAACCCGCTCTTCAACAGAGGGTCTCACCAAGTCCAGCCTGGTCCGAAGTCGCCTCCCCAGGAGCAAAACTGACGGGGCCTCTCCTGTAGATGCGTGCGGCGTGTTGCGGTACGCAAGCAGGAAGTCCGAGAGCTCAGACGGCAATGGGCGCTGGCGGGTCTTGCGCAGCGCAGCCTTCAAAGTCTGGACAAAGCGTTCCGCCAGGCCGTTGCTGCTCGGATGGTACGGTGCGGTTCGCACATGCCTTGTCCCGATCTCCTGCATGTAGGATTGAAACTCCGTAGATGTGAATTGCGTGCCGTTGTCAGACACGAGGGTTTCGGGAAACCCGAATCTACAAAAGACATCGTGAAGACAAGCAATTGTGGCCTGAGCATTGGTCGTCTTCATAGGAAAAACTTCTGGCCACTTTGAATGTGCGTCGACCACAACTAAGTACCATAGTCCGTTCTTTGGGCCTGCAAAATCCACATGCACACGTTGCCATGGGCGCGTGGGCCAAGCCCACGGGTGAAGTGGAGCTTTCACTGGCAGGTTGCGCGTGTCCATGCACGCGTTACACGACGCAACGCAACGTTCTATGTCCTGATCTATGGTTGGCCACCACACATAGCTTCTTGCTAGTTCCTTGGTTCGCACCACACCTGGATGTCCTTGATGCAATTCATCCAGAAGAAATCGTTGAAACTTGCTCGGCACGACAACACGCATTCCTAGCATGATGCAGCCACGATACAACGACAGTTCGAGCTTCCGATAAAAGAATGGCTTGATCTCGTCAGAAACACGGTGCGGCCAACCAGACAAGATGTACTGAGTCACTTTGCGAAGAAGTGGATCCCGTGCAGTTTCTTGAGCGATTTGCTTACTGCTGACAGGCAAAGTGTCAAATCGTAAACTGTAAAATGTTTCCTCGGACTCGTCCGGGCCCGCCTGCTTGAGTGGCAGACGTGATAAGCAATCAGCGTCAGCATTTTGCGCCGAAGGGCGAAACTTCAAGGAAAACGAGTACGCAGACAATGTGACTGCCCAGCGCTGAAGCCTCGCGGCAGCGATTGTCGGGATGCCTGTCTTTGGACCAAAAATGGTCTCTAGTGGCTTATGATCTGTAAGCAAAACGAAAGGACGCGCATAGACAAAGTAATGAAACTTTTTCACACCAAAAACAAGCGCCAAAGCCTCTTTTTCTAACTGGCTGTACCCTTGCTCAGCCTTAGTGAGCGAACGTGAAGCATAGGCTACGGGGTGAGTCTGCCCGTCATGAAAAACGTGCGACAAAACGGCACCTACCCCGTAAGCAGAAGCGTCACAGGACAGTTGCAAGGGTAGGCTGGGGTCGTAGTGAGCCAAAATGGGTCCTGACGACAGCAGTTTCTTGATTTGACGAAAAGCGGTATCGCAAGAAGCGTCCCAGATCCACGCTGCATCTTTTCGCAAGAGCCTGTTCAAAGGAAACAGCACCGACGACAAGTTCGGAACAAACTTTCCATAATAATTGATAAGCCCAAGAAGCGCCTGTAGCTGCTGCTTGTCAGCAGGCGCTGGCGCGTTCGCTATCGCGGCGAGCTTATCATCCGTCGGGTGAATACCGTCTTTAGTGATGACATGGCCCAAATACTGCAGTTGATCACGAAAGAAATCGCACTTTGACGGCTTCACACGAATTCCTCGTTCGGACAGCCTTTTCAAAACAGCTTCCAGGTTACGAAGGTGCTCTTCTTTCGTGCGACCGGTTATCAAGATGTCATCGATGTAACAGGTGACAGAATTTAGGCCTTTTAGCACATTATCCATTATGCGCTGGAACATTGCGGGCGCTGACGCAATGCCAAACGGAAGACGGTTTACCAGAAAAAGTCCCTTGTGCGTGTTCAACGTAAGGTATTGTCTTGATTCTTCGTCCATTTCGACCTGCTGGTACGCTCTGTTTAGGTCGATCTTAGAAAAATGTTGTCCTCCAGCAAGTGCCGAAAACAACTCGTCAGCTTTGGGCAGCGGATACCTTTCGATGTCCAGTATTGGGTTCAGGGTAACCTTGTAATCTCCGCAGAGTCTGATTGACCCGTCTCGCTTGATTACAGGTACCACTGGCGTCGCGTACTGACTTGTAGCAACCGGCGAAAGTATTCCGAGCCCTACAAGCTTAGATAACTCTTCTTCGATGGCTGCCTTCAGAGCAAGAGGCACGTTTCTAGCCTTGCAAAACTTTGGATGTTGGTGGTCTTTAAAGAAAAGCTTCGCTTTCTCACCTTGGACTGTTCCCAGTTCGTCCTTAAACACGTCTTGGTAGCGGTTCAGCAGAGCCTGGAGCTCAGGAAGTTGTTCCACACTGCCGGTGTTCTGGTGCTGCAGATGACGAAGGCCCTGAACTTGCGTCCAATCGAGCCTTATCTGCTGAAGCCAGTTGCGTCCGAGCAGGGGTGGACCGTCCTGGCGAAGCACGTAGAGCGGCAGGCGCTGGCACTGGGCGTTGTGCTGAACAGCTACGAAGGCAACTCCGCAGGGCTTGACGGCTTCATTGGTGTAAGTCCGCAACGTGAGACTGGTTCTGCGCAGACGAATACTAGGAAAAAGTGAACGAAACTGTCCCGCAGATATCACCGATACGGCTGCACCTGTGTCAAGCTCCATCTTTAACGGAATTCCTTCAACTGTGACTTCTACCATGATGGGCTCTTCTCTTGTTACTTCTGACGTTTTTACGCTCTGGAGTTCCCTTTGAGGCAAGGCAAGAGTCCTTACTTCTGACCTCGACTTACTCGACGTTTTCTTCGTCTGTCGACTCCGGCAAGCACGCTGAATATGTCCTTTCTTGTTACAGCAAAAACATGTCGCGTTTGCGTGTCGACACGAACTCGCTTCATGCTTCGAAGACCCACACCGGAAACACGTAGATGACGTCTTTTTGTTAGCAGAATGTACCTTGTGTACATCGAACTCTGTCGAAGACTTCGAGTGCGTCACTGAGGCGTTCTGGAGCGCGGCCTCAAAGGCTAAGGCGCGGTCGACTGCTCGCTGGAATGTCAAACACTTGTCCTCTGCGAACAAGTGACGTTGAATGTCTACCCGAAGCAAACCGCAAACGAAACGGTCTCTCAAGGCCTCGTCAAGAAAAGCGCCAAACTCACACGTTTGTGCTAGTGTCCGCAGTTCAGCAACATACTGCGTAATTGTTTCATGCTCTTGTTGTGAGCGGCGGTGAAACTTGGCCCTTTCCCCGATAATGGATAGCTTGGGCGACAGGTGGTTACGAAGCAACTGTAGCAGTTCTTCGAAAGACTTCGAGGACGGAGACTCAGGAGACGTTAATGACTTGAGTAGGGTGTAAGTCTTCGGTCCTAGCAAAGTTATAAAAGTGTCGACCTTCAGCTCCTCTGGCACATTATTCGCACGAAGGAAAGCTTGTACGCGCTCTTCGTAACTTGACCAGTCCCCGGAAGAGTTCTCAAAATGTTCTACTTGCCCTAGCTGCTGAGCCATGGTGGGCGTTGTTCTTGCTCTTCCGTACCGACGACTCGAGCGTGGTCTTCTTCGGCAGGACGTTCGTCAGGGAGTGAATTCTTGTCGCTGCTGGAGTTCGGTTCCGACGGCAATCCAGCAGAATCCCATCCTCGTCGCCAAACTATGTCGCGTCTGACGAACGTAACGAGACGAGGCGCGTACACCTTACGTAAACGCTTTATTGCTTGCTGGTGACCGGGCAGCTGCTTGGCTGCCGATCCATGCTGAAGAAACGACTAGAAGCAAGTGAAGTGCGCCGGCACTGCGGGCGAGCGGTTATCACCTCTGATGGCGAGGGTGGTTATCACTTCCGA
>JAZHYW010018310.1:0-29020 GCA_037355805.1 Ixodes ricinus
ACCCTACTGAAAAGAAACAAAAACATTTGAGATTCAACGGGTCGACCCGCTTGAATCAAACGGGTGGCAAACCGGTCGATCCGTTCGGATCAAACGTGAATATGGGATGCGGATAGCCGTTTGAAACGGTAGCCGTTTGATACGGTAGCCGTTTGATACGGTAGCCGTTTGATACGGGTGCTCGTTTGATACGGGTGACCGGTCGACCTGACACGTGACCACACATTTGAACGCGCCATTCGGAAAGGCAAATTATTCGCTAGCCCTAAATGGGTATCGTCTGGAAGGTTGGTTACCTTAAACTTATTTCAGACGTCCCGAAACTCATAGACCTAATTCTAACATGGAAGGAAACACGTTGAAAAAATTATGCTCGCGCAGGTGCTTGCAAATGGGCAGGAAAACAGACACAAAAGATTGCTTTCAATTCGTCTAGAAGTTTATTACAACTTATTCCGTAGACAAGTACAAACGTGCAAGCAAGCTGTGAAATGTGAAGAGGCACTCTAAGCTTTTATACAGCCGAGGTAATTTTAGACTATAATGGCAGACTTTGGGGAAATTATTCTCCCGGCTGCCGCGAGATTAGACGCTGCATAATTTTATAGATAATCTGGAAGAGTACGCGTCGAAGAACGGTCAATCGTTGCCAACAAGTAAGTTGCAGTGCACTTACCATAATAATAGCTGACTTGAAATAAGTTATCCAAAATATATGTCGACACGGTCAAAGCAGGACAACCTCACAAAGACAAAAACGAGACGGAAGGCTCCTTGAAGTTTCAACACGATGCGGCGCACAAACTGTAATTTGCCGAACCCAACCGAACCGCAAGAATTCCTGACTTCTTTGAAGAATCGCTTGATGCCGATATACGCGTAGGACTTTTCGAACACTGATAGCTTTGGTGCACATCCACTACGTTGTCGAGAGACATCCTAATAAGACCTCAGTGAAAGGCGATAGACCGAAGCGGGCAGGACGAACGAAGCTCGAACTGCAAAGGACAAGAAGCAGACAAAGAAAAAAGCGACTGCTCGCGCGGGCGCTTCCGGATCTCGATGGCTATGCTTATCAGCGTGTAACGTGCCCCACTCTCCCTCGGGTCACGTGAAAGAGCTGACCAGAGATGGAGGGAGGGGGCGAGACCAAGGCGCATGACACCCTCACCCTTTCCTCGGGCATTCGACCACGACGCTTTTCCGAAGTAGCGAAAGCAGGCGAATCGCGCGCATTTCAGCACTCTCAAACACTAGAAATGGCGCCGTCAGAAACTCGGCTTGCGCCCGAGCAAAAAAATCAGCAGAACCCATCCTTTGGGAATGATTATCTACGTTAATGCGAATAGCATCAAACGGTGCGGAGTTATGCGCGTTCGTCAGGTGGCCGGCACACTCTAGATACGCCAGCCCACTCTTGAGGCGATTCTAAATTTGTTGATACTTTCACAGCCCTGCGCACGATCTCCGCAGCCCAGCACGTGCGTTTGTGTCACTTTAGGAAGGCGAGCAAAGCACGCGCCATACGCACAAACACTCAAAATGGTACCGACCAGACTTTCTGGCGTCTCAGCTAGTCTCAACCAACGGAGAGGGTGAGCACGGCCGCTAGCTCACCCTCTCCCGCGCTCGGAGAGGGTGATGTAGCGGCCGTGCTCAGCCTCACGAGAGCGGAATGAGCCCTCGTGCATGGAACGCGCGCGCACCGGTAGCTGTGACAGCGCTGTAAAGCGCGTCCTATGGTAAAGATATAAACAACCGATTAGAGTGCGTTGAATGACTGCCTTCATAGCTCTGTGGTTAGCGCGTCTGCCTGCTGCCGTTTGCCGAGCTGCCGTTTGCAACATCTTTTTCTTGTCGAAACTGACGTACCTCCTCCAGGTCCTACACTGTTCAAGGACGACGGTCAATATGTTCAATAGGATATTTGCCACATTTATTTGGAGGTCTTCCTATGAACCGATGCGACGATCTAATTTATTCCGTTCTATAGAAGACGGTGGTCTTGGCCTAGGTCATATCTTTGTGAGGCAATTAATTGCTAGGTGGAAGTTCTTCCAGAAACCACAACACCCATTCCTTGGAAATTTGTAAGAAGTTTTTTTTGACAAACTACGTTGAACCTGAGAACCGATTGGTGGTCTCGCAGAAGACCGGAAAGTTGCGGGGTTTTTATAAGGAAGTAGCAGACACCTTAGATTTCCTAAAAGAGAGATTTGATCAGGCCTTTCTAGAGTCATGCTCCAAAATAAGTCTAGTAAAGCAGCTATTAAGAACGTTGTTCCCTGAACCGTTATATCGACTAAGCCCGTTCGATCCTCCACAAAACTGTAATATGGACCTCATGAAAAGAATTAAGAGAATGCCAATTCCGCCAAAATGCAAAACATTTTTCTTTTCGCTTCCATTCACGAACTGTGCCGGTGAAGGAGTGGCTTGAGTCCCGAGGCATTGAGGAAGCATGGTCCCTGGACTGCAGACTCTGCAAGACTACCGAGACATTTACACATGCTTTTGTAATTTGTGTAGACGCGTTTTTCTTTTGGGATGTTTTCAAAAGAACATTGAAGAAAGATTTTGAGGTGGAAGAGAAGCTTCTTCGCTATTTACATTTTTCAGAGCAACTAGATAGTGTGCTCGACACGCTTGTCGTTCTAGGGCTTTACAGTCTATGGAAAACCAGGAAGGTTGACAGGGAAGGCGGGGTTGCAAAGCCTTCATGGGTAAATTTCAAGAACATAGCTATACCAGTGGGTCAACGGATGGTTAAGAATTGTGAAGATACGGAATGGAAAGAAGTTGTAAGCAATCTCAGCCGTTCCCCAGACATCATATAAATCAAGCTCTCTAGCTTGCAGCATAAACTATGCAGAATTGATACCTATATCAACACCGTTATCTGGTTGGAGAAAAGTATACTAATGACTCAAATGCTATGTGGTCTTCAATGACAGTATGTAAATAGCTTGTATCATATTCCAAGTGAGTGAACCATTTGTACATAGTATTGTGTTTTGTATATAACTGTAAATAAATGTGTTTGTTTACCAAAAAAAAAAAAAACTGCCTTCATAGCTCTGTGGTTAGCGCGTCTGCCTGCTGATCAAAGGGTCAACGGTTCGAATCCCAGCCGGCGCCGGTCTTTTTTATTTATTTATCGACCCGCGGCGTAAGAGGTTAGATAGCCAGATAGATAGATAGATAGATAGATACATAGACGAAAGTGCGTGAAGTATCCAAAGAATGCTACTTCGCATTAAAAAGCATCCA
The DNA here is from genome assembly GCA_037355805.1 of Ixodes ricinus. Taxonomy (NCBI): domain Eukaryota; kingdom Metazoa; phylum Arthropoda; class Arachnida; order Ixodida; family Ixodidae; genus Ixodes; species Ixodes ricinus. The sequence goes on from JAZHYW010018310.1 coordinate 3,271, forward strand.
GCGCGCGCTCGTAAGCAGACTAAAGCAACGGTGGGCCTGCTCTGCATTGCTCGATGTTCTTGCAGCCACGTGTTCGCGCGCTACTATCGCTGAGTTTTGAATTCAGGTAAAACGGAGTCTAGAAGTATATCCTTTCAGGCGGTTGCGTCTTCTGCGAGAGAGATTTGAGCTGAATAAGCAAATTGAGGCGACATAGAACGCCAATGTTTTAAAGCATCATCAAAAATATAGGCTCGCCAAATTGCACGTTTACAAAAAAAGTCAAAAATTTCGGTTGGCAGTTGCAGGTGAAGCGAACATCAGCGCAATCAAAGATAAATATTATTACTTGCATTACGCTGACGATTGTAAATCGATTAACCGGCGCTCCCGTCTTTCCGGAAACAGGCTGCCACGGCTGAAATAGGCGTGCAGCACGCCGCCTGTCTGTACGTTCAGTATCAAACCGGCTCTGGAGAGCCAATTGATTAAACCGGTATATTTGCCGGCCACGGTCACCCCTTTCCGTGCAACATGGTCACCGGTGTGAGCAAAGGAGCGACAACTTTGCCCAAACGAGTGGCTCATTTGCCCAGACAAGTGACCTGTTTTACAAAAAAGTGACCTGTTTGTCCAATTAGGTGACCATTATGAATCATACGCGGGACCTTTTGAGCCATACGGAAGACCCTTCGACAAACTGGTGACCTTTATGGCTAAACTGTTACCGGTATAAACCGTGTACTGTAAACCCATTTACCAAAGCTATCAGTGTTCGGAAACGTCCTACGCGTATATCGGCATCAAGCGATTCTTCAAAGAAGTCATGAATTCTGTGGTTTGGTTGGGTTCGGCAATGACAGCTTGTGCGCCGCATCGTGTTGAAACTTCAAGGAGCCTTCCTACCGTTTTGTGTGTTTGTGGTTGTCCTGCTTTGACTGTGTCGAAATATATTTTGAATTACTTCTTTCAAGTCCGCTATTATTATGGTGAAGTGCACAGCAACCTACTTGTTGGCAACGATTCACTGTTCTTCGACGCGTACTCTTCCAGATTATCTATAGAATTAAGCAGCGTCTAATTGCGTAGCAGCCGCGGAGAATATTTTTGCCGAAAGTCTAGCATTATAGTCTAGAGTTACCTCGGTTCTTTTTTGCTTTGCAATCTTTTCAGTTGTATAAAAGCTTAGAGTGCCTCTTCACATTTCACAGATCGCTTGCACGTTTGTACTTGCTAACGGAATAGGTTGTAATAAACTTCTAGGAGTATCGAAAACAATATTTTGTGTCTGTTTTTTTGCCCATTTTCAAGCACCTTCGGGAGCACATCTTTTTACGTGTTTCCTGCATGTTATAAATAGGTTTGTGAGTTTCGGGAAGTCTTAAATAAGTTTAAGGTAACCATCCTTCCAGACGATACCCATTTAAGGCTGGCGAATAATTTGCCTTTCCGAATGGCACGTTCAAATGTGTGGTCACGCGTCAGGTCGACCGGTCACCCATATCAAACGAGCACCCATATCAAACGGCTACCGTATCAAACGGCTAACGTATCAAACGGCTACCCGTATCCCATAATCACGTTTGATCCGAACGAATCGACCGGTTTGTCGACCCGTTTGATTCAAACGGGTCGACCCGTTTGAATCTCAAATGGTTTTTTCAATAGGGAACCATATAGTAAAATCGGTTTTGCTTTTCCAAGGTTGAAACACCATTCCACAAGATCGCAAAAACAAAACAGCGAATTTGGATTCAGATTGGATTGGATTTGAAACATGTGTTGATGGTGATGGGGCTGGCCACTTTGCACAGTTTTTTTAGCATTTTGTGTTAGTTTTGGTTTTTGGGTCCGATTGTAACACGCATGTAATTTTGGCTCAAGTCTTTGGGTGAACAAAGTGCGGCTGATCCCTGGCAGCAGCAGGCAATCAGCCGCCCGGAGCCTTGGGAGCTTACAGTCGCCGATCGTGGCCTCCTCGCCACCATCGGTTGTGGAGCACGCATTCGTATCAGCCGTCGCAGCGCGTCGAGGTATTCGGAACACCCAAAAATTTTCACGTTGTATACAATGCGCTTCGGCCGGGGAATTTGCGAATTGGTTTTATTCCGAAATTCATACCAATTAGTATCACCGAGATTTTACTCTAGTAGGTTGTCTGCTAACACCTGGACGTGTGTCAAAGGTACCCTGCCAAGAATGAAAGTCAAGCATAACAGATAATAACCGTAAACAATAATCGCACATGTGTATTTTGAACAGATGATTTTATTTTTTGTTCTAAGCAGCGTACTCGAGCAAGTGCTCGAAAAGAAGTCAATGAAGAGCTCGATGCGTCGTGGGGTATCTGGCAAAGCTGGCGTGGTTACGAGCTGTGCCGTTCGGGTGCATATTGGTGGCGTAGACGTGTTACAGCTTAGGCATTTGAAACACCTGTGGGCTTTACGTGGACCAACGCGGACTGAGCCGACTAAGCGCCCATGTGTGAGATAAGTCATGTCAAGGTCATCGCGTTCAGGGTGAGATTACTCCAACAGTTGAGTATACCTCCAACCAAAGAGCGGCGCTGCTCCGATGTGTAGTGCAGCTACATAGCGGTTTTTGCTCTGTCACGACTACGTTTCAAGATCCCCAACATTGCTAGATTACCTCCCAACGAAGCTTCGGAGGCATCCACCAGGTGCACATGAAAGGCGTTTAATTAGCTTTAAATTTAGTTTTCTTGTGCCTTTCAACGAAAGTTTGTTGTTTTTGAGGTGATGCTGCAACATAGCCCACATCCAAGCTAGCAAATGAGCGCTGGAATTCTGTTTTCATACCCCTTTAAGATCTGCTGTAATCTACATTCTGGCATTTGTGTAACTTCTTGTGGAAGCACACTTCTTCGTAAAGCACAATTAATGCCTAGAGGAAATTAATTTCGGCATTAGGAGAACTTGTTTGTTTTGCTTTGTTTATCTACTTATTTTTTGTTTAGTGGGGAGACACATGCATCAGATTAAACTTCAAAGCAGCATGTTGAAGTAAAAGAGAAATGTGCAATGATGCAGGAACAAACATTGCATCGTTTTTAACAGCCCACGCTGCGAAAGGCATTCAATTCTATTGGCTATTAGTTTCAGGGAAGAAAGGCAACGTAAACTTATCCTCTTAGCATTTGAATTTAATTTTCTTATGGTCATAATCTGCTTGCTGACATGTATATTGCAAGTTTGAAATGCACCTTTCATGATGTATGCCAACTGTAGGGAGGTAAATGTTCTGAATTCATTTCAACCATCAATTTCTCTTTTTCTTCAGGTGACTCCCAACCTAAGGATTACTTTGTTATGGAGATCTCAGGTTGTTAGATTTGATATGGGCATACTTATGACTACTGTTGTGAGTGCTCTTGAAGCAAACATCACTTTATGCAATAAGTAAAGAAATAATGGCTTGGAGACTTTTAGAAGGTTAACTGAAAACGAGCATTGCTATAATATCCTGAGGGTAGCCTCACCTAAAATTGAGAAATTTGGTGGAAATGTAAGGTAGTCTACCTCGTAGAGTGCTGCCAAAAAGGGTAATAAATATTGTAGCCAGGTCATGAATGGAAGATATTTCAAGAAATGTGAAAGATTGATTATGCTATTTTTAAATTCTGTGGCCTGTCTAAGCTGTTACCACAGCGAGGGATGACAACCAAATATAAGCAGTTGCCAATGTTCATTGTCTACTTATCTACAGTTGTAGGTCATATTTCTTACAAAGTCACTGGCCTAGCAGTGAGATTTATAGGCATGGGCTACCTGTTTTGTGCTTAAAAGAATCAACAAAAGCCAGGGTGGGCTGTCTATTGGGAGTGGAACATGAATCAGGATACTGCGGTACTTTTGTTTTTATGGTAATCTCTGAACTGTGTAAATTCTAAGAAACCTTGAAGGTTTGTTAGGTGCCAGCTGCCTCTTAACTGCTTCCATTGAGACTAATTTTCACTTGGTCTTCTTAAACTATGACCCTCCAGCCTGTATGTATGATGTTCTATATTGTTTTAAGTCTGAGCACTGCAAAAATTATTACCCTGAATTTTCAATATTCCAGGCTGCTTTCGGCTACACCTGAGGGAGAAGGGGTACCGCCAGGCTAAAAGGGCGGCCCAGCACCAGAAGATACGGCGGTACCTGTCGGAAAAGCTGTCCGATCTCAGGAGAAATCGCTAAAAAGGTATGTGCGTCTATACTACAACTTCCTTAATTAACATAATATTTTGGGTCTCAAGTTTACAAGCAATTTTTTTAAATGATGGTATAGAATAGATCAATTATTTAGAGGTTAATATATCTCTAAATGTTTATGCAACCAACTTTAAAGTAGTGTGTTGATCAGCTGACCACTTGAAAAAGGCTGCGGGTTGCTTGGTCGCTACTGCCATCCCATCAGGCCGTGCTCGCTCACTCTCCAAAAAGTTGCATGGTCACACAATTGCAATGAAGCATGTCACTCTTACTGTCCCTTAGTCGTCTCTAGGCCCACTCTGCTGTTGACGTATGTCAATGGTCGTCCTGTGTTTGGTCTCATCGCTGATCACTGAATTGCCCTTGATATGTCCAGGCTCATCCCTTTGCTGCCTGTCCTCCCCCGATGCGCGGTCCCACCACGGACTGCCCATGCTGTTGCAGGTCTGCCATCGCTTGCACCCCATGTTGTAGCCTTTTTACCCTTTTCTTTATATTAATTTAGCTTAATTTATATATTGCAAATGCTATTGAAATGGAACAAATGTACTATCGCAGCCAATACGAGCTGAAATGCCACTACGCGTGGCACGCGACAATATGAGAGTTGTCTCTCAGATTGTTCAGCAAACCTCGGTATGCACTGAGGTAGAGACAAGTCGCTTCTTGTGCTCGTTGCACCACTATGCCGTTCCGTGTCAATTTTCAGCTCATAGTGGCGCAATGAGTGCAAGAAGCAACCTGCCTAAGCCTCAGCAAACACAGAGGTTCGCTGAAAAATCTGACAGGTGGCTCTGATAGTACCACTCGCCATGCGTCATGGCGTTTCAACTAATATTGGTCACGATAGTACTTCCTCAAACGTTTCTGGTTTTTCTGTACCACCTTGCCATCCCTCCTAGCGAAACAATGTATGATTTCATAACTTCATAATAAAAATATCAAAGCAACGCAGCTTGTTTGACTTTATTCTTATTAGTAGCTGCATTTGCCGTACTCAAATGTCAGGCTGGCGATTACCAGTGTGCGGTGGACAATATAATTAAATTCTAAGTGGGATATGCACCTCGTCATGATCCAGACATAGCATAATTAAGTTTCCACATTATGCATTCACATATTGTCGTGCTTGGCACTCAACCATTTGTTTAAGTGTTGGCTAACTCGAACTGTTTGAAATTAGCCATGAAACCACCATAATCAAACCATAAAAAAGATAGACGTCCCAAAATACGACAGGTCATTCGACCATCAGACCATCAAACCATCAACACACCATCAGACCATCAAACCAACAGACCATCAAACCATCAGACCATCAGACGTCCCAAAATACGACTCCATCAGACCATCAGCCCATCAGGATTTTCCTGATGGTCTTTTCGATAGGGGATTCCACAAGCAACTAATTATGGCCTGTGATGCCTCTCCGTATCGACTTGGGGTGGTGCTGAGCCACGTCGACAGCGAAGGCCGAGAGGTACCAGTAGCATATGGATCTAGAACAATGACACCTGCCGAACGGAACTATGCACATACCGACCGTGAAGCCTCGGCAACAGGTTGCGGAATACGGAAATTCCACAAGTTCATCTATGCCCGGCATTTTTGGATTGTTACATATCACAAACCTTTACTGAGACTCTTGCATCACACAAACCAATGCCTCAGGTTCCTGTCACCGAGGATGTTGCGTTGGTAGTTGATGCTGTCTGCTTATGACTGCGAGCTGGAGTAGAGGCCTGCTCATCAGCTCAGGAACGAAGATGCACTGAGTCGACTGCCTCTAACTGAGAAGGAGAGTCCACCTGACCAGAAACTTTTGAAGTCAGGAGGCTGGAGACTGCGCCGGAGATTTCTTGGGATGCCCAAAAGATTGCATGATGCACTCGCAACGACCCAACCTTGGCCAGAGTTCTACATTGGATGGTGGTCGGATGGCCTCAAAAGAAACTGCCGGACTAGTTCAGGCCCTTCGCATGACGGCAACATGAGTTGTCAGAGTATGGGGGTTGCCTACTCTGGGGGAGTAGAGTTGTCATTCCGGGGCAAGCCAGACTCCAGGTCTTGCAGTTGTTGCATACCATGCACGCCGGGCTCGTCCGCATGAAGGCGCTGGCTAGAAGCACAGTTTGGTGGCCTGGCATCGATCAAGATATCGAAAGAAAGGTCCGAACCTGCGTACCGTGCCCGGAGACTAGGCCGGAACCTGCACGCGCGAGGCTGCATCCATGGGACTTTGCCAGAAACCCTTGGAACCGGATTTATATAGATTTTGCAGAGCCATTCCAAGGAAAAGTTTTCCTTTTAGTGGTGGACGCACACTCGAAGAGGCTGGAAGTCATCCAGATGGCATCTATGTCTTCAGCAAGAGTTTGTCAAAAGCTGCGAGCTTTGATTGCAACACATGATGTTCCGGACACTATAGTCTCCGACAATGGAACGGCGTTCGTCTCGCAAGAATTTCAAGAATTCACGCTGAGGAGACCGAATCCTGCACGTCAAGGTGGCGCCGTACCATCCATCATCTAACGGTCAAGTAGAGCGTATGGTCCAAGAGACTATAAAGGTCCTCAGGCGCATTAAAAGAGGTGACATTGCCAACAAGCTGGCACGTTTCCTTTTGAGCCAACATATTCTGCCGCACTTCACGACAGGAAAGAGTCCTGCAGAATTGTTGATGGGTCGAAGACTGCACACAGCGCTGGACCGGCTTCACCCAGACCTACAAACAGAGATGGTAGACAAGCAATAAAAACAAGCGTTGCGGGGAAGACAAGGTGTGCGCAAATTCGAACCGCAAGACACCGTCTTCATTCGCAATTATCTAACAGGCCCCAAGTGGCTACCCAGTGTCGTCACTGAGATCACTAGCCCGGTGTCGTACAAGGTTCGCACCATCGACATGCGTTTTGGAAGCGAGAATTAGACCAAATCCGAAGTCAGGAGTGGAGCAGGTATCTGGAGGAGGAGCCCGCAACAGTGCTATCCACAACAGCAGCGTCCCTTGTCATGTGAGCAACGACTTTTAGATGAGCCATTGGAAGAGCGTCCGCTCTCCAACGAATAAGGCGGACTTTTCCGCGCAGCCAACCATTCCCGAGGGAACACCAGAGGCAGCACCCTCTTCACAACTTCCGCCTGCTTCAGAACCAAGGCGCCAAGCAGTGTGGCCAACTTCAGTTCCCATGCAAGGACGGTCGAGTCGTCCACAGTGACAACGCCAACGTCCTAACTACCTTAAGGACTACGTGACCTAGGGGGGACGGATGTTATGTGCTGGCAACTATGAAGACTGCCACGAAGCGGGACACGAGCACGCGCTCGCGCTCGGGCTCTGGAACAGACTCTCGTGGATCCAGCCCCGCCTGTTCGGCTATGGACCGCTACGCTTGCTGTGTATATAATGTACCTAAAGTCTAAATACACAACACTAGCCCTTAACAGCTCCTCTGTAAAATGTTATAAGACCTTAAACTTTTCCCATTCATTTAAGGCGACTAGCAGATTCAAAATATTGTATACAGATGGCGACATGTGTTCAAGAAAAGCTGACGTGCATTTCCCGTCATCTGCAGCTTGGAATGCCACGTGAAAGAAATAAAGAGCGCCAGATGTCAGAGTGTCAGATGCCTGGATGCCCGCAGTGAGCGAGCCAGAGGTGTCAGAACAACAAGCGCGAGGTTGCGGGTGCACCACAGCTGCTTTTGATTGTGTTCTACTGTGCCTCAGTTCACATGCCTGACGCGCTCCAAATAAAATGAGCGCCACAAAGAGATTCCGCCGTTTGGGATTCTGCTACTGTATGCCAAAACATTTTAATGTTTTTATCACTTGAAATAATCATTTTCGCAATCAAACTATGCTTCTCGGCATGGTTCAGCTACATTTTGTTTCAAAAACAATCTCGGTGGCTCCTGTCTGGCTATGATATTAAAAACAAACACCAAATATTAAAACGTCTCAGGTGTCTTGGAGCCAACGCGCTGGACCATGAATCCACATTTGTCGGGTCTAAATATCAGCCGAGGTGGCCGCAATTTGACGGAAGCCAGTCTGAGATTTCGGTTGCACGTGAAAATATCTCCAATTAATCAAAAGAAACCCGCGTTTCTTTTACTGTAGCATGTTAAGTGATTTTTGTTGGTTTGGCTTCTAAACCCTAAGGTCTGAATATTTGCTTTGCTTTACCTTAGTTCAGAGCGCAGCCAGCGCTACGGACCGATGAAGCTACTGAAGCAGCGCCAAAAGCGCGAGGTTAAGCAGTTCGTTCTCTTTCTGAACTGGTGCAATCGGGCTAAACAAGTGCCACCAAACAAGCTACGCTTGATACACATCTTGGTGCTTAAAATGACGGTTTTCAGTTATCTGAAGATTTATCTCAAATCACAGGAAACGCTTCTCCGTCCTAGACAAATGTTTAAACAGCTCGCGACAAAGCAAAGCAATATTACGTGAGCTTCCTGACACCGAAACTAATGCTAAGGAAGTCGCACTTTTAAATTATGACCATCGACAGTTCCGTTTAGCTTGTACTAACCACCATGATGGCGGCCATCAATACAACATCGGGGAAAAGAGTGCCAATACTCTAAGCGTTGCTCATTTGGTTTAGCTCAAAAGCTAAACCAAGTGCGGTGGGAGATCGTTGGCCGAGTGTGTTGTGGCACGTGGAGAAATGAGCGAGTGCGAGCTTCGTTCAAAGCACGGAGCTCACGCTGCAGAACCTGTAAAGACAAGAGCACCTCGATGTGTTTGCGTTGGTCTTTGAAGTAGCCCCAAATCGCCGAATGTGCCAGTGGACGAGGCCCGTGTCTCGGGCGGCCAATGGAGGCAAATGGCGGCGCAGCACTAAAAAGACTGTCCCTTGAAGGCATATGGCGGCGATGCACCTGCTCGTGGCACATGTCTTGCGCGTTTCCACAAGAATGATTGGTGGTACTCGTAAAAGCGCCTTTATCAATAAGCTTTAGCAGGGACTCCTGGGTTTTGTTGCCCATCTGCGCCCTACCGTCGTGCGATCGTGCATCACATATACTGCGTAATGCGGGGTTGAACGTTATGAGCTAACCGTTGTACTGCTCTTTTTGTAAGCTACAATGGGTAACAATGTCGCCCTACAAAACTCCTGCTAATTTTGATTGCTCCGTTACAACGGATTTTTAATGGGTGTTTGCGCGTTAGAGTTTTTCTTTTGTCTACATCTTTGATTATGCGGCTCTTATGATGAAATAGACTATAGTTGTCGGACTTCTGGAAAAATATGATATAACTCAAGAATATGACATGTGAACGCAAAAAGACAAAAAATATACACGCATTTGATAAAAATAACTGAAATAATAGAATTGATCACAATTCTGTTTTAAAAGGTTTGAGCGCACCAAAAGCTATAATGGTGCGATGATGTTCACTGGAAGAGTAGTTCAGGGCAGGATGCTCAGGCTTGTTTCTTCTAAAGTGGAACTTTACTCCATTCCGCTTCACTCGCACGATAAAATCAAATACTTTACTGGTAATGCATTTAGTGAAACATAGCTTACCTTCTGCATAGTGTCCATAGCCCTCAGTTTTGAAATGATTATACTCTCGTTTATAATTATCGTTTTCGCTTCCCACTGCGATTCAGCTCGTGCTCTTCTGTGTGCTACGTACATTAAACATTAAAGTAACCCGAAACATTTTATTTCCAAATTGTAAAAAAATATGCTACTTTACACGTCTGCCACAATCAATACAAAATATTGTAAAGTTAACTTGTGAAGTACTCTGCGTGAGCAAACACGATTGTTTTTCAAGAACAATAGCGATTGTGTGAAATCACGAGGAAAAAAGCTCGTTCTTTGCGAGCAACCTTTTTCTTGCTGTGAATACTCATAATCGGCGCCGAGATGATTGCTAGCCGTCAGCAGGTGTTTTTTCTATCAAGCCAGAGTTAAAATATTTCCTTTTTTTGTTGTAAGCAATCAGGAGACAGCTTACACCAAATCTGAGAGTAATAAAGTACTATGAACATGCAAACATAACGGCCTGAGCAGTATATGCGTACCAGCTTTAGCGTTCTATGCACCCTTAACTTTCGATACGCTCAACCCGAGTGTAAAATGTTGCGCGGTTTCAGCCTTAATCAGCGTACCATGTGCGTCCTTACACTATATATTTTCTACAACGTCAAACTCTACCCTTCTGCATCTTTCTGATTTTCGCACATCTCTACTTGGGCACATAAATCACCAACCTAAGACTCTGTACATTGCTTAAACCCCGTGGAAAAGCTATCCACAGACCCAGAATCTTTGCCTGGCCAGTCATCGAATTTATCACTGAACTCGTATTAAAATTAGTTGCAATCATTTATTGGTGCAAGTTAATTTTTAACCTTGACTTTTTTTTTTTGATTACTCCCGTACCAGTCCTACTTTGGGTTTACCAAACTCAATATCTAAACCTGAGTCATATTTTGTGTGGCTTCCAGATTCGTTGTTTTAGTCAAAATAAAAACCCAGCTACCTAAATAAGACACCTGACCGCCAAAAAAATAGTTTATTTGTTTTTGAATTTTTAGATCTTTAATTTCTCAAGCTAAACTTTTGAAACCCAAATATGATCACGTCATCACGTTTAGCTGGTAATCGACAAAGAGCCAAAAACATGCACGACAAAAGGTGCGGGCCGTCATAAAATTTTGATCACATTTAAATATGTGTAATTGGCCTCCGAAATCCCGCGGTTGCTAAAGGCGTACAGGCAATTTTATATATTTCAACGTGTGGGTTTTCTTGTTGTGCGTGTGCCTCGCCATTTGGGATAGGACGATTTTCGCGTTTTGTTCTGACCACCTTTGCTGAAGACATGAGCTCGGAGCGTAGGCAACTGGCCCCCTTTCACGAGAACCGGCGTAGTTGTGCGCGTTCTATAGAAAGTTCGTACAAAGGAAAACAAGCGAAGGACCAGAATTGTCAATGGTACTGCCCACTTCATCCGGCCATCTTCTATCAACTGGGCATCACCACTTCACATGGTCCCAAAAAGGATCCAAATGACTGGCGCCCGTGCGGAGACTATCGGGCACTCAATGCTTCCACAGTGCCCGACCGATATCTTCTCCCACATATAGAGGATTTTTCTGCTAACCTCTTTGGAACCATGATTTATTCCAAGATAGACTTAGTCAAGGCGCACCATCAAATTCCTGTGGCGCCCAGCGATATCCCCAAAACAGCTATCACCACCCCATTCGGCCTTTTCGAGTATATCAGAATGCCCTTCGGTCTGAGGAATTCGGCGCAGACATTTCAAAGGTTCATTGACGAAGTCACCACAGGGCTCCATTTCATATTCGCATATGTCGACGACATCCTCGTAGCCAGTACAACCCCCGGCTGAGCACGAACGACACCTCCACCTGCTTTTCGATCGACTTCAAAAAGCAGGCATTGTCGTCAACCCGAGCAAATTCAAATTTGGGGTCAACGACTTGGAATTCTTAGGTCACCGCGTCACGCCCCAAGGAATCTTGCCTCTTCCAGAAAAAGTTAAGGCAATCCGTGAATTTCCTCGCCCCACTTCTCTCCGAAAACTTCAGGAATTTCTGGGCCTAGACAACTTCCATCGCAGGTTTATACCTAACTGCGCCGGCCTCCTGCAACTACTAACGGATCTTCTAAAGACCACAAAGAGCCCCCAAGCGCCACGACCATGGAGCGAACACGCTGAATCAGCGTTTTCATCGGTAAGGGACGCTCTGGCAAGTGCGACGCTTCTCGTTCATCCGCGGCCAGACGCTAACACCCGCGTTATAACTGATGCGTCAGAGACTGCTGTAGGCGCGGTGCTACAGCAATATCTGGACCGCGACTGGAAGCCCATAGGTTTTTTCTCCCAGAAGTTAAAACCAGCAGAAACACGCTACAGTACATTCGGGCGAGAGCTGCTAGCCATATACCTGACTGTGAGGCATTACCGATACTTTCTCGAAGGAAGACTGTTCTATGTCCTAACCGACCACAAGCCGCTGACGTTTGCTTTTAAAGGTAACCACAACGCCTATTCTGCACGGGAAATTCGACACCTAGCTTTCATCTCAGAATATACCGTCGACCTCCGTCATATCAAAGGACAAGATAACGCAGCGGCTGATGCCCTGTCACGTGTCGGGGCTATGTCCTCGCCCTGTGTAGACCTCGACCTGGAGACACTGACTGCAGCGCAAGAGGAAGACTCTGAACTTCAGCATCTCCGAGACACATCCACGTCTTTGCAGCTGAAAGAGATACTCTTCCCACAGTCTCCCACAAAAGTCATCTGCGACATATCCATGGGGACCAACCGACCCTACATTCCTCCCAAATTACGTCGACAAATTTTCGAACAACTTCATGGCCTCAGCCACCTGGGCGTTCGAGCTACGCAACGCCTCATTGGTGCACGTTACGTGTGGCCACGGATGAACACTGACGTTCGAGATTGGACTAAACAGTGTCTCTCGTGCCAGCGATCAAAAATTACTCGACATACCAACACACCTCTGATGCCATTTCGCACCCCAGGTGCCCGCTTCGATCATATCCACGTTGACATTGTGGGCCCTCTTCCTCCATCCCGAGGTTTCACCTACATTCTAACATGTGTCGACCGCTACACTCGTTGGCCGGAAGCAGCGCCAATTCCAGACATTACGGCACAGACAGTTGCGGCGACCTTTGTTAACATATGGGTCAGCCGTTTCGGGTGTCCATCCATTGTCACAACAGACAGAGGTCAACAGTTCCAGTCCGCTTTATTCTCATCATTAACACAGTTGCTAGGAACTCGCCACATCCATACAACGGCATACCACCCCTCTGCCAACGGCATGGTGGAACGCCTACATCGGCAGCTCAAAACCGCCATCGTAGCACGTGAAGGCCGAGCTAACTGGGTAGACCACATACCTATGGTGCTCCTAGGTCTACGCTCTTCATTCAAAGAGGACCTCAACTCTACATCAGCAGAGCTGGTGTATGGCTCACCATTACGTCTACCGGGCGAGTTCTTTATTCCCACACCGGACCACGGCAGCGCCCCTACCCCTCACCACTATCTCGATGACTTACGAAACTTCATTCGTCGCCTGCAACCTGTGCCACCACGCCAACCAGCTCATCCAAAGGTTTTCACGAGCCAAAACCTTACGACTTGTACCCATGCATTCTTACGCAAGGAAGGAATCAAGAAGGGCCTCACTCCACCGTACAACGGCCCCTACAAAGTTCTGACGTGGACTTCGAGAACATTCACGCTGGACATCAATGGTCGCGAAGAAGTTGTAGCGGCCGACCGAATAAAACCTGCGTTCATGGATAGCGATGGCCCCACACTCCCCAACAGCGTACCACATTTTCCTGGTCGACCCATCAAGCAGGTTTCGTGGCGTTTATAGCATCGCTTCTTCAGCTCGCCTCTTTGGAACTCCATCGCTCATAGCCCACGACTTGGATTCCCGCCAAACACCATGCGCCAAACACCCTCGCAGTACATTCGCCGGAACTGTCCTCTCCTTTTCAGCAGACCAAGTTGTCAGCGCACTCGTGGCAACTCGGGTATTGCGCGTGCATTCCACGCAGAAAGCCAGAGTTCGATTCCTGGCCACAGGCACGCATTTGTTGTTGATTGTAATGTAATGTTCTGGTTATTTCGTGGATTGTGTGGCTGATTCGAGGTTAGAATGTACTACACATTGAACCTTCTACGCCGATTGTTCCAGAACCTCACCCGTGTACAAAGGGGCTCTGCATGGAAAGCCGGAGTCAGACTCGCTCAGCGTTCAATCCTGCTGTCACGCCGACTTCGACGCCCTCGACGCTCCGTTGTTATCTTCCGTTCACATTTGTGGCGTTAGCTAAACTGGCCGAGGTTGAGCAGTTTCGCGTGGCCCTCATAATGAGCCGTGCTCATTATGCGAGCCGTGCTCATTATGCGGAGCGCGCGGCGGCGGCGGCGGAGTTACGCATAATGAGCATGGCGAACGGCGCCGCGCGCTCCGTATAACGAGCACGGCTCGCATAATGAGCACGGCTCATTATGAGAGCCACGCGAAGCCACCGCCGCGCGCTCCTCCGCCGCCGCGCGCTCCGCCGCCGACGCGCCCGCCTCGCCGGTCTGCGCATTCCAGAGGAGTGCCGTCATAGCCGCGGCAGACGCACTGGCGCCGCCGCGTACCCTGCTGTGCGCCTCCGTTGCGCACAAGCCAAGTCTGACGCTGCACCGGAGCCGCTTGATAGCGCCTCTCATTTTGTGCGCATAAGCTCACGCTACGTATATCCTGGCATAGCCGAGCTAAGCCCCCGCAATTTTTTTTGTTCGGGCACAAGTTCGCCCGATTAAACATTTTAGTTTTTTTCAGTTATTCTTTATTCCATCACATCGTTATTCGTGAAATTTTTTGTTGAGGTGCGGGGTAACCCTTGATTGCGACGAGTTGATCGAGTCTGAGGTCATATCTTCGTTGGGTCTTTGTGGAGGTGCGGCAAGTCGGAATGAATTTACTTGGGCCGTTCCCAACATCGACACAAGGAAACCGGTGGATTATCGTCGCGACCGATTGTCTTTCACGATACGCCGAAACGAAAGCCCTTTTACCGGAAACAACGTTTGAAGTCGTCCAGTTTTTCGTCGAGTCTAATCTGCTTCGACACGGCGCACCTAAAGTGCTGATCACAGATCGAGGGTTATCTTTTACGGCACAGCTGACTCAAAAGGCTCTTCGCCTGAGTCACACCAGCCATCGACGAACCGCCGCTTGTCATCCCCAGACCAACGGGCTAACAAAGCGTATGAACAGCGCGATCGCCGACATGATCTCCATGTATATCGACGTAGAGGGGACGAGGTGCTGACGAACTTCACGTTTGCGTACAGCACAGCGGTTCAAGAAACCACGGGAATGACGCCGTTCAAGCTGGTACACGGCCAGACGGTTACTACGATGCTAGACGCCTTGCTGCCTCACATGCCAACCGACGATGGCAACGACTACACTCAACTGATCTCTCAACGCACGGAAGAAGCTCGCCAATCTATTAATCAATCAATACTTTATTTTCTTTCAAAAGAAAGATGGCAGCTGGGACAAAAAGCTGCAACAAGTGCAGCTTGGCGAGGCCCCAGCTCCAAGAAGGCAGCTAGCATTCGACAACAGTCAGACATGCACTATGCACAACAGTACAAGCAAAATAAATATATACAAAAAGGCGTACTTTTAGCTCAAAGTACAAAAAAAAGTTAAGAAATTAAAATAAGACAATATTGTTTTATTTTATTTATAACCACAGTGGAGGAGTAAGTTATATCATCACACCATCTGTCTCGTTGTCCAACAAAAAGTTAGAGCTCATAAAACTGACTATGAAGGCCCACCACGTGCCATAACGACAACATATCATGGCACATGATACACGCGCGATTTATGGTGACCAAAACATTTTTCTTTCTCTTTATCTTCTATTATAAATACCAGGTCGCGAGTCAGCGCTCTGTTTTATCCCGTGTGTCTCTTCCCTTTATATCCTTTTGCGCTATGTATTTTTCATTATGAATAACCAAAACCAACTAGCCCAACTTTCTACTTTGTAACAGGTGCTATTGTTAGACCTACGTGCAGAGGTAGAAAAACTGTCTCTATAGCACCTCAAATCACGCTCAAAGCTAACGGACAGGACATTTCGATAGTATCGAGCATCGGGATCCTTGAATTCAAAATACATGCCGATGGACATAACAATGAAGTGATCAAGGCACTAGACGTGCACGTGCATCAAACGACCAGACTCATTTCACACATCGCCAACAGGCAGCACAGCACAAAAGAAACTGATCTACTCATACTGGTACAGACTTTCGTTATAAGCAGAATAGTTTACGCTACCCCATTCCTGCAACTAAAGAGTGATGAACGTAGCAAAATTAACATCATGATCAAGAGAGCCTACAAGCAAGCTTTACACCTCCCAATTACCACCATAAAAGAAACGTTTGAGGCTCTAGGAATTAACAATACTCTTGAGGAGCTCATAGAAGAACAAGAAATGACCCACCTGGAGAGCCTTTCGCAGTCTCCGATAGGGCAACACATTCTCCAATCACTTGGGATTACGTACAATACCCAATTTGTACCAAAGAGGGACATTCCTATAGAGCTCGGAAAACACATACACGTCCCACCATTACCCAAGAACACCAACCCTCTGCACAACCAAGAGCGCAGAAAGGAAAGAGCCAGAGAGTAAGAAAAACGCTTTGCAATTTCTAAAGTCGTTTTCTGTGTAGACTTGGCCGAGTATCGTGCTCAAGATGCCATGGTAGTGGCTGTACTTGATCACAAATTTAAACCATCGCTGTAAGCTCAGTCAGTACAACATCGCCATATAACGGGGAGGAAGTTCCAATCGCCTTGGCGTACGCTTTATCCGCAGCCGAATCCATAGTCAGCGACTCAAAGACAGCCATACTAAACTTCGCGGAAGAGTGTGTTTCGCCCGAAACACCCTAAATTCTGACCCAGGTGCCCAAAACCCGGCGCAGATAGCCAAATGTCGTTTAGGCAACGGCTCACTCGCGTCTACCGGGAAACGAAGCTGCTCACTGTGCGGCCCAAGAACTAGCCATCCGCGGCCGCACGACAACCTCTCACGATGAGCAGCAAGAGTCCCGTCGTCGTTCAGGTAGGGACCGGATGGTATCCTACTAGGAAATTTTACAATACTGCAGACAGGGCAGGGGCCCGCCGCCCACAAAAACTTAGGTAAAAGCAATCAGTTACTTGGTGCCTTTTACAAACGCCCACAGCCCCAATCCCAGGGACGTACAGTCCCTGTATTTCGGGCTATTAACAGAGAATTGTAAATTTTGCAAAGGGGGAGCCGATCTTCATCACATAATTTGGGCGTGCCCCCAGATAAGTACCCAAGTACTCACCAGCTTATTACCTTCCCTTCCTATTACGACTTTATAGGAGTGGGAGACTGCAGTGCTTCGCTGATACCCGCATCTCCAACTCCGGGTCGTCCAGATGGCCGAAGACGCTGCCAAAGCACAGTGCTTGGCTGCCGCCTAAGAAAAAGGAGGACGGGCCCTGCCACTCCCCTCCTCCCTAAACCCCATCTCGGACAAAATAAAGTTTACTTCTAGTGCTACTGAAAGTACCTACTATTAACGTTTTGGGAGATATAGATGGCAATTTTAGAAGCAGGGGTATTATATTACGTTGATGAGATTTGTAGGCAGGTTGAATATAGTGGTATTGCATCTTCCCTTATACGCACAATGTTCCAAGTACTGTCAAAACTTTTTCTTCAAAGTGTTCCGAGCAGACCACCCTTGTGTCTGAAAGCTCCAAGTTACATCTTCCTTCGTTTTCCACCAACAGCTGAAGGGTGAAGGGGTGACTTCGTGGAAACCTTGGGAACAAATATTCATTTTTCATCGAACGACTTCTAGCGCGCCTGGATAGCTACAAAAACACTGAATACTCACCGGTAGTAAGTTCTGCTCTTTTCTCGATCGGGGCGATTTGAACAGTGCGCGGCAGAGCATGACGGCATAATCGATCTTCCACTGTCGCATCCACTGAGATTCAAGAATCTGCTTCGTCGAGCGACTTCAATCAAGCACAAAATATCACCCACGCCACAGTGTACTAGGCCACCAACTATTTTTATCGCAACTTTCCGACACATCACTGTCCACCATATGACTGCTAAAGCGAAGACGAGACCTTAGAACATGTGGTGTTTAGGTGCACATGACTTGCACGCCGGCGGACGGATTTGGCCGGAGGGCTGGAGTTTACATACGAGAATGGAATGATGGATGATAAGTGCGTTTTAATAGCAAAGAGGAGATCGGAGGATGGAGGAAATTAACTATGGAGAATTGAACGACGTTCAACAACTCTAGGTGGCGCAAGCTGCCGCCCGATATAAAGGGTACAGCCTTTAGCATCTATCCATTCATCCACCTCTGATGGCTAGGGATACCATAACTCTATCAAAAAGACGGCCTACCGTGGCCAAATCCCTGTGCGTAGGCGGAGCTGGGCTAACACGATCCAGCATTAATTAATAAATAATCATTGAATGAAACATTAAAATTAGTTTTTTCCCTCTTTGCACGTGATCTGAGTCTGAGCGAATATCCGCTCTCCTACATCAAATACTGGGTCTGAGTCCCTAACAAGCCTGTGCTGCAGTTAAGGGCTAGCGGTCCTAATGGCAGCCGTCTCGAACAAAACGTTAGTTCAAACCAACAAATGGCGACATCGCCACCCAGTGGTGTGGCCGAAATATTAGTTCACGTGTAAGGATGGCTCCGAGCACCATCACGTTCCCCGTGTGGCCGTCGCTGCGCTGCTGGCAGCTGATGTGCTCAGCTGGCTCAATAGCGTGCTCCGCTGCAAACTCATATATGCAAGAATGTCAGGCTGATGTTGGACATGTTGTTCGGCGGTTACGATGGGCTTTCACAATGAATCTATGCAAAGAGAATCAATTTTTGATTGACGTGTCAATATTGTTTCAATGAAAAATTCGTGTGAAGAATGCACGCGCTCAGTAGACTTAATCTTTCAAGGCAATTGGAAGCGGACGTCTAGTAAACGGCTTCGCGATTCGCGATATTACCTGCCATTATAATGACGACTGAAAATTGACATAACGAAATTTCGTGTTTCACGGGATTCGGAAGATGTTGTAATGGTTATTACATTATAGTTCCCAGAAAACAAGCGCCATTGCAATATTTCCGGAAGTACCGACACACGTTACGTAGTAAGTACAGCTTAGAGTAATATGATGGAAAACATCGGTATAGAAGACGTTCATCAGCACATGAAGACACTATGATTGAGCGGCGTTTAGTGACGGAAAGTGATGAGCGTTCGGGAGTTTATGAGTTCACATGATTGCTAACTATAGACATGCGGACAATAAATACCTGTTTTGTCGGGAGATGGCAGTTGCGATGACCTGATATCGGACGACTCGTGCAGACGAATAAGCAAGTTTCTTATCAGCAGAATGGTAAGCGTCAAGTCACAGCACGTCACTGCCGACGTTGTTGACGTTTCGAGCACTCACCGCTTCGACAAAGTGTTGAGCACCTGGGCTAATTTTGCGGAAAGACTCGAAGTTTTCCGCAAGTCCAGCGCATCATGAACTGCAACTGAAAACGATCCACTACTCAGTCGGTATGGCGAGCGTATCCGTATTGCGGAGCCGTGGTCGATGCGTATGATGGTGGAAGCTTACGATGCATGCATCGCACAAACGTGTCACCGACGCTCACTCACTGTTCTCTACTCTGCCCGACCGAAAATACTTTTCTCTGATAACGCGCCGAGTCTCTAAAAGAATAAATAAACAAGTTTCTAAGAAACGAAACAAAACGACATCAGGCATTACATTAGTTAACCATGCCATCCTGCAACCAACGCCGCAACAGATGGTAGTACGAAACGAAGAAAGCCCTCTTGAAGCTTCGGAAGAAGCAGTTCAGTGAAGAATCGCAAGTTCTTGTTCCGGCACACACTACGGTCTCATTTTCCGCGGGAAAAACAACAACCGAGGCAATGTTCGGCGGACGAAGACCACACCCCTCGATCTCATGAGACTATGGCCTACAGAACGAGATCGAAGTGTACAGGTTTGGTGAAAAAAGATATCCTATGCAAACAAATTTATAATTTTGATAGGACCGCTGACCGGACGATAGGTCCACGCCCTGGTGGACGGACTCACTGTGAGGGCGAGGAACAAGACGGGGCGTTGCGTTAAATCATTGAACGATTTACTTGACTCACGTTCAAATCAGCTGCTAACACCACGCAAGAAAAATAGCAGCCACAAGCCAACTTTTGCTTTTTTTGCGTGATGGCGCTTGTACACAAAGAAATTCAATAAAAGAAATTCACACTGCTTTCCTTAGCGCGCAGGCGCTACTAACACATACAAAAAAATAACCGGCACAGCAACGGTTTACAGGCCCTGTCCACACTGGATACTAAACAAGAACAAATAAGCTCACGCTAGAGTAACGACACTTGGCCACATCGTGGCGTAATATCTTGGTTGCCAGTGATCTGAAGCTTTATCTAAAATCACAGGAAACTCTTTTCTGTCCTCCACAAATGGTTAAACAGTCCGCGAGAGAGAAAGCTATATTGCATCAGCTTCCTAACACCGGATAAAATGCTAGGAAGTCGCACTTTGAATCACGATAGTCGGCAGTTGCGTTTGCTCTGCACTAGACCCGAAATGGCGGCTCCCACAGCAATGTTGGGGCACGGAGTGCCATACTCCAACCAGCAACTTGGTGGTCTCTAGGCATGAAGTGAACTCGGGTGTATTCTTTTCCTTTCGTCTTTATTGTTAATTGATTTCAATCATATCGAATAATCAAACGCAATATATCACAACTATGCTCGTGTAATTATTTATCTTAGATTTATTAACCTGACCCAGTACTTAAACCATTTATTTGTCGATAGTAAACCTTCCAATATACTTTCTAGAATGTGAAGGCAAAAATACACGGACACTGATGATGATACAAACACCAACGCCGCCCTCGAAAATTTTTTGAACTTTAGAAATCAGCAGTTTGTCTGCCATCCGGCAGGTAGCGCAATAAAACACTCAAACAGTTTTAGTTGTTTTTAAAACATGCTCTACACCTATCAAGAAGCCAAAGCAAGATCATTGTGAAAGTCTAATTCATCGCAATGTTCATCTATTCCATACAATAAATATTATTAGATGCCACTAAATCTGTTCATGTCCATAAAAGCACATTTAAAGAACCGGAAATCATGTTTGTGTCCATCCTGAAACAAAAATTAGAGATGTTTACTGAAAACAAAAGCTGCTATTTTGTATATCAGATATTAATCCTTCTTAGAGCCACTCTATATGGCAGCGTATCGAGTGGCTCTAACCCTTCTTTATGACAACATGATTATCCATCGAATAGTGTAAATATAGACCAATGTGATTTTTGTGTCTAAGAAAGGATGCAATTTGCCTGAACTTATATGAATTTTTTAGAAAACCAAATGCGAAATTGCGAAGAAGGGCTTCGCTATGCAAAATAGCACATATTTAATTGTCTCTGCATAAGCGGTTATAGCGGCTAAGCGGCGACGACAATAACAATGTGGCTCGTGAAAAGAGCCACGTTAGCAGCGCGCGCCGCGTGGGCACTCAGCACTCGAGGCCGGCTAGCCCGAGAGAGAACATCGATACCAGCCGGCTCCTTTGATCAACGGCAGAGCTCCCGGACCAGCTACTACTCCTTCCAGGCGTGTAAATAAATGAAGGGGCCAGTTTGGCCACTTCAAGTGGTGACCCGGAGACGGACACCGAAGGTGGACTTCATTGCCGAGCCATCAGCCAACGCATCGGCTGACCGGTAGCCCTCTACCACATTCGAACGTCCACTTCCTGTCCTGGACCGCCATTCAAAACATGGAACAAAGCCCTCCCGAAGCTGAGACGGCAGTATCTACACTCCAGGTTCGGCTTCCACCATTTTGGGCAAAGAATCCTAGGGCATGGTTCGCTCAGGTCGAAGCTCAATTTCACCTGAAGAGGATAAACGCGCAACTGTCCAGATACTATTACATAGTATCCGCCTTGCCACCGGAGATAGCTGACGAGCTCGACGACGTGCTAGCGGCAACACCACCGGCAGATGCCTACGATCATCTGAAGGCCACCATTCTGCGGAGAAAAACCGAGTCGACAAGCAGCCGCCTGCAACGCCTTCTCACTACAGAGGAGCTCGGAGACCAGCGCCCGTCACAGTTGCTGCACCGAATGCGCCAACTGCTGGGCGAACAGGTCCCCCACGTGGATAACCCCATCTTGCGCGAACTCTTCTTGCAACGCTTACCCCAGGGCATCCGGATGGTTCTTGCCTCAGCAACCGACATGCCCTTGGACCGTCTGGCGGAGATGGCTGATCGTGTAGCTGAGTACGCGGCACCGACCATCTCCACGCTGGTAGAGCCTCCTTCCTCGTCAACTGCTTTGCAGGATCTGCAGTTAAAAATTGACCAACTGACGGCGTCCGTTGCCGCCCTGCAACCACCTTCCGGCGACGCACGCCGTCCTTCGGGCCGCAATCCTCCCAACCATCGGAATTCATCTCGGGCACGAACGCCATCGCCGCTACGAGGTCAAGGTACCTGCTGGTACCACCGGAAATACGGACACCGCGCAGTCAAATGCCACCGTCCCTGTACCTGGCAGGAAAACAACCCGGCCGGTCACTAGAGGCGGTAGGTGACGCCGGCCGACCAGCAAGCCGTCTTTTCTTTGTTGCTGATCGGTTCACAGGTAATCGACTTCTTGTCGACACCGGCGCAGAGTTGTCCGTCATCCCACCCACAACAGCAGATAGAAAAAACCTGAACTGTGGCGTACGCTTATTCGCAGCAAATGGAACTCCCATAGCAACTTATGGTTTGCGATCCGTGACCCTCGACTTGGGACTGCGCCGCACCTTCAGGTGGATCTTTATTATCGCTGAAGTTAAGTGTCCCATCTTAGGATCGGACTTCTTGGCTTACTTCAACCTGAACGTGAGCATGCGCCACCGTCGTCTTTTCGACGGCACGACGCACCTGACTGTGCATGGGACATTTACAACGACCTCATCCATTGGCATACGTCACATCACACCATCAACGGGATATGCAGCTATCTTAAACGAGTTTCCCGAAGTCACAAGACCCTCAAATATGGCGCAACCGGTAAAGCACGGAGTGACTCATACCATCGTTACCTCTGGTCCGGCTGTCTACGCACGACCTCGCCGCCTCTCCGGTGAACGGCTCAAAACAGCTCGCCGGGAATTCGAGCACATGCTTGAACTTGGCATTATCCGGCCTTCAAACAGCTGCTGGGCATCGCCTCTGCACATGGTGCCCAAAAAGGAGCCAGGGGACTGGAGGCCGTGCGGGGACTACCGTGCCCTGAATGCAAGCACGTTGCCGGACCGCTATCCTTTGCCCCACCTTCACGACTTCGCGGAACAACTCGCCGGAACATCTATTTACAGTAAGGTCGATTTAGTCAAAGCTTATCATCATATACCGATCGAGGCATCCGACATCCCCAAGACAGCAATAACCACGCCGTTTGGGTTATTCGAATACGTTAGAATGCTCTTCGGACTAAGGAACTCAGCACAGACATTCCAACGATTCATACACGAGGTGACACGCGGGCTTCCCTTTGTGTTTGCGTACGTCGACGACCTGCTCATCGCTAGCAAGTCACCTGAAGAACATAAACAACACCTTCGCTTGCTTTTCGAGCAACTGAGCAGATACGGCCTTGTCGTCAACGCAACGAAGTGTGTTTTCGGAACATCCGATCTAGAGTTCCTGGGACATAGAGTAACGCCTCAAGGTATTCATCCGTTGCCGTCTAAAGTCCAGATCATCAAGGATTTTCCCCAACCAACTTCAATTCGCAAGCTACGAGAATTTTTGGGTCTTGTAAATTTCCACCGGCGATTCATCAACAACTGCGCCCAAATTCTCAAGCCACTCACAGACCTGCTGCGATCACCTAAGAGCCCCACGGCACCGATCGACTGGAACTCAGGTGCACTAAATGCATTCGCTAGAGCGAAGCAAGCCCTCGTGGAAACAACACTCCTTGCTTATCCGCGACCCCATGCGCCGACTAGGCTCATGGTTGACGCCTCCGATGTCGCAGTTGGAGCTGTACTTCAACAGTACGACCAGACGGGTTGGTTTCCACTCGGTTTCTTCTCTCAGAAGTTGAAGCCAGCAGAGACTCGCTATAGCACGTTCGGTCGTGAGCTTTTTGCCATCTACGCAGCGGTCAGACACTACCGGCACTTCCTGGAAGGCCGGATTTTCCACGTCCTGACCGATCACAAACCCCTCACCTTCGCTTTTGATGCTAATCGGACCTCGTACTCGGACCGCGAAATTCGTCATCTCGCATACATCTCCGAGTATACAACCGATCTGCGTCACGTGCCTGGAGCGAATAATGAAGCGGCCGATGCTCTTTCGCGTATCGAGACACTCACTGCGCCCCCTGACTTGGATTTCTCCAGACTGGCGAAGGCTCAACAAGAGGACGCCGAATTGCAGACAATGGAAGCATCTTCTACATCGTTACGACTTCGACTAGTTCCGCTGCCGCTCTCAAACTGTGACGTAATATGCGACACCTCAACGGGGACACCACGGCCATACATTCCCCCCGATTTTCGGCGCGCCATCTTTCACTTCGCTCCACGACATCAGCCATCCCGGTACTCGAGCAACCCGTCGGCTCATTTCCTCACGATATGTGTGGCCCAAAATGAACAAGGACATTACCCTCTGGACGCGGACCTGTGCTCCTTGCCAACGAGCCAAGGTGCAGCGACATACCAAGAGCCCGCTGCATCCTTTCCGACCACCAGACGCCCGCTTCGACCACGTGCATGTAGATATTGTCGGGCCCCTCCCGCCATCCCAAGGGTTCCGATATATACTCACATGCGTGGATCGTTTTACTAGATGGCCAGAAGCCACACCAATACCAGACATCACCGCGGAAACCGTCGCACAAGCATTCGTCACCAGCTGGATTGCACGCTACGGCTGCCCATCCATCATCACCACAGATCGTGGCAGGCAGTTCCAAAGCAGATTATTCGCATCACTTGCTAAAATGCTGGGAGCGCGCCATATACACACGACCGCCTACCATCCGTCTGCCAATGGCATGGTCGAGAGACTACATCGGCAATTGAAGGCCTCACTCATCGCTAGAGACGACAGGAGCAACTGGGTCAACCATCTACCCTTGGTGCTCCTAGGCATCCAGATCCACTTTTAAGGAAGACGTCGGATGCACGGCCGCAGAACTTGTATACGGCACAACGCTCCGACTTCCGGGCGAATTTCTTACTCATCTGCCCACTCCACCACCGGACCTCCCTAGCTATGTTCAAGACCTTCGAGACCTTTTCACATCATTACGCCCGACACTGCCTCGACGTCAAACGCCACAGCAAGTGTTCATACCGACCGAACTAGACAAATGTACGCATGTCTTCGTCCGACATGACGCCGTTCGTCCTTCATTAACACCACCCTACGATGGTCCATTTCAAGTCATCTCAAGAAATCAGAAGACTTTGACCATCCTCATCAATGGACGAAGGGACGTTATTACCATCGACCGGGTGAAGCCTGCATTCATGGAAGGAACCATCTGTGACACTGCAATCGTCACACACTCATCTGCTTCGACACCCTCACCCCACAAAACAGTTACGTGGAGCAAACAAACCTCTGCTCCACTAGGGGGAAGACTTATAGCGGCTAAGCGGCGACGACAATAACAATGTGGCTCGTGAAAAGAGCCACGTTAGCAGCGCGCGCCGCGTGGGCACTCAGCACTCGAGGCCGGCTAGCCCGAGAGAGAACATCGATACCAGCCGGCTCCTTTGATCAACGGCAGAGCTCCCGGACCAGCTACTACTCCTTC